>VZRF01006093.1:0-15167 GCA_013396875.1 Vireo altiloquus
ATGTTGGTTCAGTGAGGCACAGAGGAACATCCACGGTTCTGTACCAGCCGTTGGCCTCACTCTTCCTTCACCCCAAAAAACAAGAGTTGGTGCAGATCTCATCCTTTAAGGAGATAGGGATGCACACAAAGACTGTGGTGAAGCAGTCTTTACTGCTGCCTCAGCAGGTGGAGGAGGATCAAAGTGTTTATCTTACCTCATATATGGACTATAAATTCAATCTGAAAGTAACCAAAACCCTCATCAAGCCCTATTTGCATGTTAACTTTCACATCCCTTACAATACAAATGAGAAATAATGAGACATGTAAAACAAAGTCACTGAACCTCACCTATAATATGCGATTGCTCCATCCAGCTGGGAAGGGCCAAATAAATTCACAGTATAAAAAGAAGGGAGGTTGCAGGGTAAAAAGTGAAATGAGGAAACATGTCAGCTTTCTGGGGATCAGTAGGTGGACAGTGTCTGTCCTCCTCCACTGAAGGAACGCCTTTAGGTGAGCTTTGCATATCCAGTGGCATTGGAGTAGACCTGGGAATATTTATTTATACGTATATAGCACTAATGGATGTCTGTTACCATACCTCCCATTGCAATACATACTAACATTCTCTAGTTAGTACATTTATCACTGGCAATTCTGAATCTGCTTTCCTGTTTCTTCAATAAACCCTCCTTTTTAGGAACCTGGAGTGTGTAAGCTCTTACTGAACTTAGCTAGACCAGTGTCAGATTGTTAAGATGCATGTGCAGGTTTTGGCTGGGGTAGAGTTAATTTTCTTCGCAGTATCTGGTTAGGGGCTGTGTTTTGGAGACACTGTTGATAGTATACAGATGTTTTTGGTTTTGCTGAGCAGGGCTTGCACAGGCCCANGTTTGCCTGCTGGGGTCAAGCCACGACACTGCACTATTTGTGAAAGTTGTGCAGGAAACTTGAGCAAGTTCTTATTGAGCTCAACCAGGCCAATAACATAAAATTGGCCATAATCAGAAATTAAGCNTGCTTGCATACCCAGCTTTTGGGTAATTTTAATACCTATTAAATTATCTTCATCTCAACCTGTGGGTTTTCTGCTTTCTAGATTTCTCTCCCATCCCACTGGTGTAGTGAGCGAGTGGCTGTGTGGTGCTTGTTTGCCTGCTGGGGTCAAGCCACGACACTGCACTATTTGTGAAAGTTGTGCAGGAAACTTGAGCAAGTTCTTATTGAGCTCAACCAGGCCAATAACATAAAATTGGCCATAATCAGAAATTAAGCTGAGCCACATGCAGCCCTTCTTATGTCTGAGTACAGCTGGAATGCTAGGGGGTTTATTTTCTGCCTAAATTCAACAGCCTCAATGCAACAGCTCGGTGAACTTTAGGGGGTCTGTTGTAACAGAGGGACTACTGGGCTACATGAACTGCTGCAGCCCACCCTGCATAGTGGGTGGGCAATGCTGACATTTCCCATCACCTTAATCTCTTTTATTCAAGGTTTATGGCTTCAGTTATTCAGAGATTTTGATATGAAATGTGAAGCGCAAAGCATTAGGAAAACTGCTTATGCCTACTCTAAGGACTATTTCATCAGCCCGACTAGTCAAAAGCCCAGCCTTTGTTTAAGAAAAAAGAAGAAAAAAGGAACAATTCAGTATCTGGATAGGACAGGATCCAAAAGGATCCCTTCTTGTAAATGAAGGAATCTGGTTGACAAATATGGGTAGTGTGACCAGAAATTAAATTACTTTAATATTCAGAAAACAGATTCAATCATCCCTGCCGGTCCACAGCCTGAAAACACTCTTAATATTTTGTAATGAAGGGTTTGTTAAACATCTGGTGTTTCTTTTTAATATAAGTGCTCATGTTGTTATATTATGGTACCTCAGTGCTGTTTCTGACAAATGTAAGTGGTGCAAATGGATAATAACACTGTGAGTTAATAACAATTTAGTTGGAAGGTAGAGAAATAAATTGGCAAAGAAAAAGAGATGGCTAATATTAACTTTTCAAAATAAAAAAAAATGTTCAGCTTGGGTTTGAATCAGGTTTGAACCTGTTCTCATATTTTTAAAAAACAACTGTTTTCCATTCACCAGTTTTACAAAGAAGAGAAAAAGCTTTTTTGTGATGAAATAGAGAAAATATTCCATATTATTAATTGAATTTATAGTACATGAAAGGGAAGATGTTCTAATGAAACTAATTTATTTGCTTTGAACCTAGTGTTCAAACTGATACTGGAAATAGATGGCAATACACAGGGAAAATTTATCACTTAATCACTTTATTCATGAAAGAACTAATTTATCTTAGCGATTAGTAATTTCAGGGGGTAGCTGTGACTCTTATATCTTAAAATAGTTTTATTTAAATATAGAGTGGTTGGAGGGATATAAGAGTTTTTTTCTCCACACTATTATATTCCTTATTCATGGTCAGTATACAAAGCAAACATAGGAATTTGGTCTTTTCTTACTTTGTTTCTGAACAGACTTTGGAATTGACCCAGGGTTTTTGGCATAAAAATGGCCATTTTCAGCTGCAAAAAACTGTTGTGTGTTGATCCCAGCAGCAGCACACCACAGCAGGAGGTGGGGAGGCAGTCAGAAGAGCCAACTCAAGAAAACTCCTGGGCCAAAATACAATCAGTTTAATGAGAGCTTTGCTAAGAGTTCTAAGTTCTTCCTAATAAGAATGTGGTGCTGGCCCCTAGCTGAGTATAAAAGGACTGTGCTATAAAGTTTTGTGGTAGCTGTACTATCATACCTGAACTTTTAAAATTTAAGATGTATTATAAGGGATAAACACCTCTTGATTTTAGATGTATATTAATGATGAGTCATTTATTTTGATATTGTATTCCATAAGGGGGCAAGAGAGAGTTTCTATTAGGCTTGTAAGGCAGTGTAAGAAGAGAGGGCTGTATATTGCTTGCATGCTAAGAGATCAGCTATATATTTTTCAAATGAAACGTGAAGTTAACTGGCACTTCTGACATTAATTTTTTTTCCTTATCATGTACCTCACAGAATAGTGTGTTTGAAGCAAAGTTCAGCATAAAGAACAAATACATGGAATGAAGTCTAGAACTAAATCAAAACTCTTCTTTTCTTCTCATGCTGCACAAACTCTGATTCTATAAATGCTTGCCTTTTTTTTCTACTTGTAAGATCACAGGCTAACAAGAATGTCACCCCACTCAAAACAGTTTGTCTTACCTCCAGGAAAGATCATGATACTAAGTGCCACTCCTACTTGAGTGTTGATACAGGTCATCCTTTTCATGTTGAAAATGCTATGAGTGGGGAATTTTTTTAAGTGGAAAGGAGGGCCTGGGTTTCAAGACTTGCCCCCTAGATACAGCAATTCAAACCTGCTTTTCAAAACAGTCAGAGGCAACTTTGGGCTGACACACTTCCTAGCACTGGATTTGAAGTACAGCAATCCTCTAGTCTCTTGCTGGGGGACAATGACATCCCAGATTGTTACTTCTGCTTCTAGAGCTGTTCTATGTATCTGTAATGAAATATAGAAAATCTTCCATATTATTAATTTAATTTATAGTACATTAAAGGGAAGATGTTCATTAAAGTACATTAAAAGGAAAGCACGTAAATAAAAAGTGTGCTTGAGCCTGGCATTAGGATTGTGTGGTTTATAGCAACTTGGTAATCAGATGTCTCATGTCAGCATTTATTTCTAAATCTCTGTTGTTACAAAAAACCAGTAGATCTGTTGAGTTTCGGTTTTAAGATTTTCATCCAAGACTCAGTTTTATTATAGGTCAGTTTAAAATCAACTATAAAACTCCATCTGCTGACAGGAGATGCAGGAATTTCTTTGGAAGAAGCCATGTTCTGCCCAGGCTGCACAACAACCATCCTACTCCTGTTTGGATTTAAACCATAGTTCTCATAGTGGAGTTCCTCATCAAGTGATTTTCCACAAGTCTGAACTCTGTCCTCAGGAACTTATTTGGAGCATGCNAATGACTTGAAAATCAGACAGAGTTCAGTTCAAAGTCTGAACTCTGTTCTCAGGAACTTATTTGGAGCATGCAAATGTACAACAAAAAAAGGCACATGTTTCCTCTTTGCCCATGAAACTGAAGTTGTCCCTCTGCTCATTATCTGAATGAGAAGCTCTTATCTTCTTGGGCTATTATGTACTACATGCTGTTAAGCACTGAAATGCATTCTCATCAGCCTTTACTGGACACATGGAGGACAGTTTTGCATCTTGATAGAAAGCATATGAGATTGATTAAAAGTATAGTGTACTGCATGCATAATTCTTGTTTACTGTTTTATCTGTGGGCATTGTTTGGATTTTGTTGAGTGTTTTCTGCAAAAGGATGGTGGTATTAAATGTTCCCCAAGGTAAATACAGATTTGAGAAAATGGTTTAACATTGGAATATAGTTTATCTGCAAAGTTCCCACATAGTTTAACATAGTTGTTTTTTTTTTTTTATGACTGTAGAAGCCTCTCACTCCTTATAAAAGTTACATTATTTACATCATTTAATACATTAATTATGGGGTTTATTTTAGGCAACTGATTTCCCCCATATAAAACCAAAGGAAATACTTCTGAGAACATGAGACAGCTTCTGAAAATCAGTATCTGTGCATATCAGTTGCCATGCAAACTAGTACTATTGTACTCTGACAAAATCAACAAGCAATTAACTAATTAATGTTTGTTTCTCAATATGTATGAAGCACATGGATAGGAAGAAAACTGGCTACAAAACATTCAAAACAGCATGTGCTATGTAATACAAAACAAGCTTTGAAAAGACTACTAGTCCAGAGAAAGAAAAATCCTTCAATTCATGCCATGGCTGTAACAATTTCAGGCTTATTTTTACACAGCCCTTTTCTAGAGAAAAATTGACTTTATTAATCCTTCTGTCATTAGGTCCTTATTTTGTCATAATGTTATTGTGATGTCAGTTGTTTTCTCCATATATTTTCAGTACTTCATTTTTAATTCTCCAAGATGAAGCTTCACTTTGTAGTATATGCTTCAGGTAAAAATAAAATTAAATATACTTAAATTAGATTAAATATATTAATTTAACATTATATTAAATATAATTAAATTAGATTTATCAATCAAATAATATATTTAGATCTTTTTTGTAGTAATACATGGAGATAACTTACTGTCAGAGAGCAACTGTATTTCTGTTCATCAGTAATATATTTACAGGAAAGAAGATTCAAAATTCTCCCTATACACATAAGTGGTGGCTTGGTATGCCTTCTAAATTAAACTTCTGTTGGGAATACTTTTAGTTTTGCATGCTTAAGAATATGTAAACACACCACAGTGAAATTGTGAACACAGAAATGCAATGACAGTGAATACTTTATGCATTTTTAAAAGTTTTAAACTTGTAGTGAGCAACACAGAACCATGATGGATGAACTGTATCTGGTATACTGTCACATTAAACCAAAAAAAAAAACCCCAAAACAAAAAACCAAGAAGAAAATACTTATGGAAAAGTATGGATGCTGTGATGCATCTTTTAATTGATAAACATGAATTCTAGTTCTCTTTGAATCCACTGGAGAAAAGAAAGGTTCTGATTCCAAGAAGCTAAATTATGTATCTGCATTTTTTGAGTTGACTCTGTTTTTACTTTATAAAATGTATCTTCTAGTGACTTTTTGAATTATCACTAGAGCATTAAGAAAAACTGTAAAACTTAAAACTGAGCCCAAATTAGGATCCCATTAAAAACCATATCTTTCTGTCTGAGCCCTATTTCCTAGAAAATGTAAGAGTTAGTGCTCTTTCCTGCAATTCTGCAGGATGGGTAATAGCTCTGCTCTTACATCACCTTTTTTGTAACCTGCTGTGCACAATATCTGCCACATCATTAATATCAAAACTTTTTGGGACCTGGATTCTGGAGCAGGTTCCCCTCTAAGGAGCCTTTCTGTGGTGAGTAAATAAGTTAAAAGATCTCAGTGTATTCCAATATGTTTTGGACCTGGGGAGGAAAGGAAAGGTTGAAGAAAATGCTTCCTCAAATGCAGCAACACACATCCTTTAGTAATTTTTAATGATTGAAGCGAAGAGGAAAATGGACTTGTATACAGTGAGGATATTTTTTGTGTTCTCTGCATGAATTATTTTGTGTTCTCTGCATGAATTATTAACTAAAATGATATTTCTAAGAATACCAACAACATTGCCACAATCACAGTAAAAATGCTTTTTCAAAGAAGCTACAAAATTGGACACTGAAATATTTGAGGATAGTTGCTCTAGCTTTCAAAGACTTGAATGTAAACCAATTCAAGTATATGAAAAATTCAACATCCTCCCAGTGGTCTTCAATAAAATTCAGGTGTGGTAGACCAAGAAACTGAAGAATGAAGATGCTGCCCACATAATCTTTATTCCATTCTGTTCGAGCATTTCTTTCAGTGTCCAGAACTATGACAGTCTCCCAATCCTTAATCTACAGACACAAAAAACACCTTTGAAAGAGTAAAATACAATAGCCATCCCCCAAAATGGGTCTGTTCACCCTTTTCAACCACAAACTTTTGCTTACCCCTCAAGCCCTAAGCCTCACCACTGCTGAAACACCATGTGCCATTGAGCGACCTTTCTCTCAGCTGCTGAGGTTATCTGTTTCCATGTGGGCATGTCAAGATAAAATGGTGTGAGGATTGATATGTTCTACCTAAAAAGTTGGTTTTGGTTGGTTTGTTTATTTTTAAGGAGTTGTATAAGTTGGCAAAACTGGGTACTACTGGGCAGTAATTTTTCTGAGGGTTTTGACTTCCTCTTTGATTGAACTATCATTGCATATTGAAATAATATGTATTTGTAGTGGGACTGTGAGAAAGAACACTCACACAGCTTCTTTTCTGAAAACTGTATTCTCATTATGTGATATTTACCTTACCCAGAAGATGCTGAATGTCTGCATATAATTAGACCTGAAACCAGGAAGAAATTTTTTTTTGGTAAGCCATGTACCTCAATCTTAGTAAGGCACTAGATCTCTTGGGGATTTAGTGAACAAAGGTGTCTCCTGGCTACAAACACCCTCCAAGCTTTAGCTTTGTTTTCAGGCCTATAGAGAGAAGGAAGTCCGCAAAAGATCAGGGATCTGGGTTAACTATTTTAAAGGAGAGTAGACATTTACTAATTTATTTCTGAAAACCCTAAGGTAATGATAATAGCAATCATGGAGTCATTAAGAGTGTCAGAAATGACAGCTACAGCAAAATTGTTTGGAAAGCTAACCTGTTTTTAACAAGGTAATGTAGGTTAGTACATGCTTATCCCTATAAGCAAAGCATGATATATGAATGTTGGTTTGTGGGTATCTGAAGCCACAGATGCTGTATTGAGAATTTGTGAAATAACTCCTCTGTGGGTTTATTCTGTGCAAAATAAAGATGCACTTCATCTGTCTTAATAACCAGCTCAACTCACTTAGTGCTTTTGCTTTGATGTATAGGGTGGTGCTATGGCATTTGTTCTTTAGCATGAGCGTATGTAGTTTCCTAGAGTTACTTGTGTGAGTGATATTACAGCAATCAATGCAATGAATGTGTGGCAGGTTCACTCTTCAGATAAATTGTTATAGATTTTTTTATAGGTTTTGTTGTGGTCTGAAAATTATTGTCTTCCACTGCCTAAGCAGTGGATGAGTCTCATCAAATATGGGAAGAAAACTGATCTTCACACATTAATGGTCACTACAGGTAGACCTAAGTGAAAATACACATCTCAGCATATTTAAATGAGTTATTGACTGACCTTTCCTTTCTTTTCTGTATCTTGCAAACTTTGGCAGGGAGTTCTTTTTCATGTAATATTGTGTTGTCAGGCTTGGTTACATTTTCACCAGCAGCTAAAGATGGATGCCATACTTTTTCAATTAAGAATCGAACCTCAACTATCTTTAATCAATTCAGAATTAATTGATGAATTGATTTTCCAAGACCCACATTCACAGAATATCCTGAATTGGAAGGGATCCAAAAGGTCATTGAGTCCAGCTCCTGGCCTAGGACATGCACTATCTTAATAATTATACCTAAAACAGTCGTATTAATATGAAACAAAAAGTGATTCCTGCTATATCTTTCAATTCTGGAGTTGTGAGCAAGTCAGATCTATGAATTCTGGGTGATTAGGCTATTAGGCTTCAATAAGTTATGTAAGTTATTAGTCTTCAATTATTACCTTTCTTAAAATGAAATGAGAACAAGGCATAAAGGAAAATATTACTTAATTTATCTCATCAGCAAGACACATATACAAGAAAGACTGAAGGGGTTTCTGTTGCCAAAAATACCCTTTTAATTAAGGAAAACAAATCTAATGAGAATCCAGCAATTTCAAGTATTGAATTATAATGAAATGCAGTAAAAGAGGCAAATTGACTCATGTAGACCTAATAGTATCCAAGTCAAGAGAAAGGAAAATATCACAAACTGTGAATGCAGTAGCAGCATTCAACAGTTTAAGTAAGAACAGCCCACTGACAAAGCAGTTAAAATATTTACTTTATGTGATATTTCTGCATCTTCAGCTCAAGTACAAATGTGAAAACCAGAAATCAACCAAGTGAACTACACCAGAGGTGTGTAGCCCATCGGTACACAGGACAGTAATTCCAGATTAAATGAAGTTCAGTCACCAGAGTTATACAGTGGAATTGATTTTCCATGCCTAAATGAATGGGAAACTGGAGTATCCAAATAGAGACTTAATCCTGATAACCAAAGTGCCTGATAGAACAAGGTAGATGTGACATTTTCAGATGAAATTTGGGAATGCAAGCATTTAGCAGCTCCAGCATAACGACAGCCTATAAAGAGTTATGAAGGTCCTGCAGAGGATTAATTTATTGTTTCAACAAAAGAGCCGCTGTTGATGAATTCTTGAATAAGATGTGGTAGTAAAATGCACTTTTTATAGTGACTAAAAAAGCTTGCTCTGATTTAATATGAAGAGTGAAACCAATAGAGTGGTAATAGTGTGGTAATCTACAGTTAAGCATTATAGGATATATAAGGTGCCACATCTTTGGTAGTTAGGACATGGGGCAGTGCCTCCTTAGAGCAGTGTATTGCACAACAGGAACACCCCTTGAGGAGGATTGACCCTCAAGGTACTGCTTGAGGCCAAGGGATTCCTTGTTGCAGCAGATTGTAGGTAAGTGATTAATAGCATGCTAAACTTTGAAATCTTAGCTAATTCATAAAAAGGATTGATCGTGCATATGTAGTTCTTTAGACATAAACCACTGACCAAGCCTGGGACTAGCAGTGGATCCATCTGCACCTAGACTCCTCCCTAAGAAGGAGTTTAGGGTCCTTTCTGAACCTCATGACTCAACAGAAGGGTCTCAGTTTTGTCTGACCCTGCCCTCTATGCAGTAAATAATCAGGCTTGCTGTTGAATCTTCTTAAATCACTGTCACATTTACCACTGAACTTTGTTAACTCTTTGTTTTACATCAATGCATTCAGAAATCTTGATAATTAAAACTCTACTTATACAAAAAATAATACGACTGAATAGACAACGCACGTCAACCTGTTGCATTAATTAAGGTCACTTTTCTGGATCTTAGTTTAACTCTTCCCCTTAAGCTGCTAAATAGGATGCAGAGGACAAACACACCTATGGGGAAAAATCTGTACGAGTTCTTGATACCTGCCTTACCAAAAAACCAAGACATGAAAATACTTACTAGTAGCCTTGGTAATACCTAACTTACCCTTTCTACTAGATCAGAAGTATTTCTCAGGAGCAGAACATTCATCCTGAATTGTCATGATAACTAATTTTTTTTTTTTCAGTTCAGTAAAATCTGTTCATTTTTATTCACTGTTTGAATTAGGATCTCTTTGTGAAGAAAATATGCATTAGGAGTTGTAACATGGAGTGAAAGTTCACAAGACAGCAAAGAGCACCAGTAGCAAAGTGTGCTTGCCTCATAGCACTCTTTTGCTCAGTCTCTTATGTTTTATTTTATTACTTGTTTTCGGTAGTAGACAGGTTTTTTAATTCCTTCTTGTCTAAATGTTTGGTGTTTTCATAGAATTGGTCTATGAGCAAGCAGTGTTATATCTGCAAGCCAGGAGTAAAAGCTCAGAGAAGAAAACACTTGGTGTAATATTTGTAATGTGAATTCTGGTACGAGAGCAGAGAACAAACTGGCAGCAGGAACAGCCTGAGGGATAGGGAGGCCTCATGGCTTCTTAAATGCGAGTAACAGATATTCAACACACCTGCTAGTGGGGAACCAGTGCAACATCTTCTCATCATGCGTAGAACATGAAGATATGTAGGTCTGAGTTAAAAGTGTATGAGAGGCCACTTGAAGTGCAGTGCTTGTAGGCATGGTATTACAAGGATAAAAGAAGGCGGCAGCTAGCAGTAGATGTGATATTTCACACTGATGATTCTAAATTACCAAGACACTTTTCCTGTTAGAGAATCCTTGCATATGTGGATTTATGTGTGCTGTGTTTCCGTAGTACATTAATATTCATACTGTATCTTTTTATTGAAATGCTTTTCAAATTGCTAATAGGGACACTTCAGCAAGTAACACTACAGAACTACATAAGGTACAGATTTTATATTAGCACAAAAAAGATGACTCAGTCCTCTTCAGAGCAGACCTTGCATTGTTACACAGGGCAAATATTTCCTTACAGCCAGATATCATCTAGTTCTCAGTTTGAAGTGATTTATTTTACAACAAACCAATATTTTTTGCATTTTGGCCCTTAGGCTCTCAGCAGACATTTGTAGAAGGAGGAAAAACAAATGTCTGGGTCATACAAAGTTAATAAAACCAGATGCTATTAAGAGCTCACTGTATCAGTATCCCATGTACCAGTGTAAGCACTGGTTTATGTTGTTTCAAGAAAGAAAAGGAAGGAGCTAGTGTTAGGATAAAATGGAAAAAAATGCATAACTGGGCATAAATTTTTGAAGGCTTATTTCTGAAAAAGATGATAAATTAATTCTTTGTATTAAAATTACTTTGTGTAGGGATGTCTCTATCCCAAGAAGCATTGTCAGGAAACCCATCAATCCTTCACAGGCATAGGGCTATGATGGTGGTCACATACATGAGGACATCACTTGCATAACTGGTCAAAGTAAAACTGGCTCATTAATGATCAGCAATCAAGATCAAAGTGAGAAACCAGAGTTATGCCTTAATATTATCATCCTGGTAATTTGACATTCCCTGTTAGCATGGTTAGTTCAGGCAACAGGCAATATGCTTTTTTGTTGTTGAATGTACTGTAGGAATCATGACATGAATTTGGTAGAGTTTTCACTCAGAGGAGGGAAAAGAACAAGGAAAGCAGCCTCTGTCTTTCTCCTGTTGAACATCTATGGCCATTGTTTGTGATGTGCAATAGCTCCACCTTTCTGCCTTCTCTCTTACATCCTTCTTCTTCTGAATACATATAAACTCATGATTTAAAGACCTAGCAGCAGGGCAAACAGCAGGCTAGGGGGAGCAATCCAGTAAAGCTGGAATAATTGGCTGGCTTCTAGGTTGAGGGATTTTGGTTTAACAAACACCTTTTTTCTGGTCTTGGGGATGTGTATTTCTAGCAGTGTTTCATCGTGCTTAGCTTTTATCTGAAGTCCAGTGAGACCTTCAACATGAACAAATTACACATTTTTTATTACATCTTGAATAAAATCCTCAATGCAGAAGTAATTACAATGGAAATGAGACTTTATTTTTCTAAAAGAAAAAATTGAAAAGTAATGAAAATTATGATGTCGTGAAGTTGTGGATTCACTAAACATCAGGAAGACTTTTTCTCTCTTTTTATCTGTTATCTCTGTGACCAACATGTTTGTCCAATCTACTAAAAGTTAAACTTCAATTCCTTTTTCTGCCTGAAGGGATTAAAAGCTGTGTTTCTCATTTTAGCCTAACTCCCAGGGTGTGGTCAGCTCTGAGCACTAGCTTAGTCCTTTCCATTTTGAAACGTTCTCCTGTAAAGTAGACTTGTTACCAAGATAGCTATTTTCAACTTACTGAAACAAGGAAAAATGGAAATCAAGAGAACTCCAAATCTCTGCCTGTGGGGTAACTGCTTCACTCTCATGAGCTTTGTAGCTGGATTGAGTTAATGTTGTCATATTTCTACTGGAGGGTTTCCGCTTCATTTTCTCTCCTCCAGACTGAACTGAGCTCCTCCTACTCTTGTGAGGGCACCAGTGATTGGTGACAGCTGGAGAAGGGGGTATACATATAAATTTATAAAACATCCAGATTTGTTGGCAGTCTGATAAGTAAACTGATCTTGCTCACCAAATCAGCTATATATTTATTAATGCTTATACTAGGAGGCTTGAGAATACTGAAAGAAGAGTCGCTTTTGGTCAGCACATCTTACTGAGGTGTGAACTGGCAGTGCATCACATACTGTGGTAGCTACACCTTGCACCATGATGTTTGTTATTTTTGCACTATGAAGTTTGCTATTTTTTAATAGAAGAACAGTACTGTTGCTGTCTTTCATTTCATGGATCAAGCCTGCAAAATCTGACTCAAATTTATTACTATCTTTGGGAAAGCTAATGTCATATTGTTATGTAAATTTGAATTTTGCTGCAAAAATTATAATTAAATGCCCATTGTAACTTTTCCTCTTCAATTCCCTTTCTAATTGTATATTTTGTCTTAAATAATGTGCATACCATGATTTATTATTTCTTCTCTTTTGCTTGCCATGTCCCCATATTAAATGTGGTCTTATATATTTGTTTTCAAACCAAGAATTTGACAAAGAATTTTTGTGACATGTAGCTTTAGATGTTTGTTGCTCACATAGAAAAAGTTTGTCAATATAATGTTAATTTTTCACATTTGAAAGGATTAAACCAGAAAAGTTCTTGTATTTAAATTCTGTGGTTCTGAACTCATAAAGCTGCTTTTGGGACCTTCTTCAGCACAAACTCTTCCTCAACTTTAATATCTCCTTAAAAGTTTAAATATACTGGCTGGAAATAGGCTGCATATTGATGTCCAAAGAAAAAAAATCCAGGTATGGTAAGCAAAGAACTCAGCCATGTTTGGTCATAATAAATTACTCTGCTGTGTGGTTCTTGGTTGTGTTAGTCATATGGAATCACAGCAGCTGTAATTACAGAGTTGTTAATGTGCTCAAGGTGTGAAGGAATCTAAAAATTGTTTTTTGCTAGAGAAAACTACAGCTCCCTGTGAACAAGTATTTCTACTGGTGTTAACCAGTAGAGTAGCAGCAATTGTAACTCGCCTTTCCCACTGACAGACTGGTGCTCTGCTCTCCTGAGGCATTCACTCTGAAGAAATTGCTCTGCAATGGCAAACTGAGCTCATCTTTTTATATTAACTTCTCTGAATTAATTGCCTACTATGCATCTTCTCTTTAGTGCACATCTTTTTCAAGTTAAACACTACTGTTTAAATGTCAGCCTGCCCCTTGGTTTTTGTTGACAGCAGCCTCATTATTCACTCAGTATTAATCATCCATTTGAGGTGTTTTTTGTCTTATCAATTCTGTGTTCCATAGCACAGGACTCATGAGATTGGTAGCCTTTACTAGACCCTGGTGATTTGTCCACTTACACAGAGGAATGAGCAAAGGTTTCATAGTATTGCCCCTGCCTGGGACTTCAGGACCCCAAGTGGGTGGAAGACTTTTGTGGAAGGAGAGTCTTCATTCCTGCATGTGTGGTCTTACTAATCCAGTTTTATGAAAAATCATTTCGCAGATAACAAGAAACAGCCTAACACCCAAATACTTTCTTTGGAAGGGAGGAAGGACTGTATTTTGATGTGGTGAGTAGTCATAAAAGTGTGTCAAAACGGTGAGGCAAAGCAGCAGTAATTGAGGGTGCTGTAGCTCCATTTTCAATTTTATTTTCAGGGTAAAGAAATAGCAGTTAGAAACCTGAACAGGTGAAATCTCAGTAAGAAAAAAAATAGGATGAATAAGGCAAGATAAAAATTACAATGAGTGAATGTACCTTTGTATAGCTAAGAATTAAGAGAATTTTTAAACTAGTGCCAGAAGGTGAGAGAATTTTGAGCCGCTTTATTTCCTTTTAATTATTTATCAGAAAAGGAGAAGAAATACATAACAAGCAGATGAAACTTTAGAAAACCTCTCACGTTTTGATCTTCAGGTCATACACCTTGACCCAGAAAAAGAAAAAATAGTTTAATCTGCCTGAGTGAGCCCCATAATACAGAGGTATCTGCTTAATGTTTTGATCATGATGAAGGTGATGCTTGTTTAGACACCTGCCCTTGCAGAAAGACTTGACAGTCTCCTATCTTTATCGGGGACCTGTCTGGAGAAGCCTGAGGCTTGTACTACCACTCCCTCCACACGGCAGCTCAGACTGATGTTTTCTTCAGTTTCTAGATATGTCAACCGAGCACAACTAGTTAAAAAAAAAGAGGCTGTATGTCCTCTTTCTGATCTTCCTCTCTCTTAAAACATAGAGGCATTATTTAAATCAACCTGAAATGCTTTATTCTGGAGATGATGCCTGTATCAAGATAGGTAAATAGCAGATGTATTGAGGAAATTTGGTCTAAGCTGGATGTTTAATTTTGTTTTATTTTGACAATCCCCCTCTGGACCGCTGCCTTAGAACCTTAGCTTGTTAAGCTCTCTAAGCAGTTCAAACTCAAGACTTATTTTCAAACGTGAAAGGAGAATCATGGCACAACGTGGATTTCAAGCAACGGAGATACATGTTCGCTGTGTCCTTTCCGGTCCCCCGCCCCATTCTCCGTGCCGAACTAAAGGCTGAGGGATGCCATTTCTGCACAGCCCTCCGAGGGGAAGGGGAGAATCCGGGAGACCACTCCGGTTTTCAATGCGGAGAGAAATAAACATGCAAACAAGCCCCCTCGCCGGGGGATTCCACGCACGATTTCTATACTTGGGACGAATTGATTTTCCGGGCTGTTTGAGGGGAGAAGCAGAGAGAGGAGAGGGCGAACACCCGGCACAGCGGCAGCACTCTCCACACCGGGGCCGCGGCACGGCCGCCACTGCCCGCGCGGTGGGCNGCGGCGCCTCGGCACCTGCGGGGCGGCTCGGCACCTGCGGGGTCCCGGAGGGTACGGGTGCTGCCTTTTTTTTTTTTTT
>VZRF01006093.1:15182-266986 GCA_013396875.1 Vireo altiloquus
TTTTTTGTGGTGTGGAGGAGTGCGGATGGGGTTTGGTTGTTCGGTTGGGCGGTTTGTTGGTGTTTTTTGTGTTGTTGTTGTTTCGGGTTTTTACCCTGGGAGTAGCGCATCAGGGCACCCGCGCGGGCCGGTGCTGCTGCCGGCGTGCCCTGGGCCGGTGCCGGGCGCGGGCTCCGGGAGAAGGTTCCCGTCAGCTCCGGCGCTCGGGCAGCAGCGACCCCCGGCTAGCCCCGTCCCTCAGGGGCGGGTTCACACCCTCCTCCTTCGCTTAACATCGCCCTAAATGCCGCTTTAATGCTTTCCGAGTAAGTGTGGCATGTCGCGACCAGAGGGAACCCAGGTTAGAAAACCCTGGCGTGGGAACGCAGGCGAACTTGGCCTTTGTTTGTAATCGTGTTTTAAGTAATTTCTGTTTTAGTTGATGTTCGGTGTGTGGGAATGTGGATAGAAGTACCAGCCCTCACACAACGAGACACTAAAAGCTGTGGAAATGTAAACGAAGTTGTTCAGGTTCCCGCTGCTGTCGGCATATCTTGCTGACACTATCTGGACAAGGTTCCTCTTAATCTGACAGTTCCCACTTTTCCTCTATCCCGTACGTTTTGTCCAGACTTCTTGGGAGCACAAGCGTCAAATGCCTTCTCTTACTTCTTCCTCATCTTCTTCTTTCTTGTATTTGGAAGTTGTGGCCAGGAACAAATTGAAAAGAAGGAAACACAACCTTATACTTTAGTGCGGTTTAAATTGTCTTCATTGCCTAGCAGAAAGGTAATGAACTGCCTTGTATTTTGCCTTCTCAGTTGGAAATGCTGCAAAGTTCATTTATCTTAGTGTGTATGGAGATGTGTAAATCTGATAGTTATTGTTGTGTGTTTCCTTAAATCCCTCTGACAGTGCATGGGTTGAAGTAAATAGACAAACTAATGTACTACCTGAGAGAATGATCTTATTTTGCAGAGCATTTCCTTTTTAATACTGAACAGCTAATATGTAGTCTGCCACAGTACTTCATTAAAAAGTTGGGAGCTAATTAGCTGTTTCTTACAGCTAGAGTTCCCGATTTTAATTGGAGTGCCTGTCTTTAGTTTAAACTGATTAAAGCACTGCCAAAGCCACTCTGGTTATTTTCAATGCTTGTTTAAAAAAAAAACAAAAGGAAAAAAATGAGTAATTTTAAGCTCCTTGTACTTCGTGTTGAAAAACAAACACTTCTGTTTGGGGTTCTGTCCCTGATTCTGTTGGGTGTGGGGGGTGAGAAGATGCATGCTATGTTTATCTTGTATTAGTCTGAGGAAGGAAGCTAACTAACAGCAATGAAACTCTCGTGTTTGTTGTTCAAGGATTATTGGTTTCAGTAGGAAAATCACAATTTGAGAAGGAGAACTAGAATGTGTTAACTAACAAAGATGTGGATAAAGTGGATAACCTGTGAGCACTCAGGTGGATTTCACAATATTCAAACAATGCACGAGAGTATGATTGGAGGCACAGTGATGGTGATTCCTAGTAATGGTGAAAACTCTGCTGCTGTCTAGTATTACTGACCAAAAGTCTCATCCAAACTTACATAAAGCTGTCACGGTGGTTAAATACTGCCTTCCATTACGTCCTCTGTTAATCTCATGTGTGTACTTCAGACTTCATTCTGCTGAAGAACAGTTACTTGCCTTAGACTTAAAAAAATAAAAAAGGGGGCAATATATGGCTCATTCATGGGTACCCTGCTATATTTTTAACAACATTTTAAACCCTATTAGGGGTTTGAGAGATTTGCAGATTGATAATTCCTGAGGGCATTGTTATGCTGATAAGACTTACAGTGTCTTTATTCTGAATATTTCACAGCACTCTTGACACTCCTTAGGGAAAGAGTTTAATGTTTGTAGTGCACTGCTAAGCACTTGTGACAAGATTTAGCAATTTTAAAATACAAAAAATTAAATTCTTGAAAATGCACAGCTAAATGAATGACAGCCTTTTAAGGTGCATGGATGGGACAAACTAGCAGTGCTCGAAACTCTCCTGAAGACTGACAGCTGACCTTGACTTTTACTCTCTGAACTTGTTCACTTTCAATATTTGACCCAGCCAGCACTGTGATAATACTCACGGTATGATAGAAAGTCCTCTTGTCTTTTCTGACATTAAAAGAATATTGCTGTTATTATTATTTCGTAGGGACTGAATTCTGTGCAAAAAACCTTCTTTGCAAAACCTTTGCTAATTGGCCATCACTAGATATTTGCATTCAAGGTACTTGAATGCCCTGGTGTCAGGTATGCTGCCAATGAAATGTAGTCAAATCTCTAAGTAATTGTGACTAATTCTTCCATACTATGATTTTCTGTATGTTTAGTAACTACAGGCACATGAACTAACATGATGTCAGCATGGATAATGAGGTAAACCATCATCTGTGTTTTTATATTTGATGTGGGATGTTGATAGGTGGCTGCTGCAATTTTTAATATTCTCAGAATAACTGTCTGACTTAGACAACTGGCTTTTCTTTTGTGGGGGAAGCAAGTTCACATGCTAGGAATACCTATGTGCAAAAATTAAAGCACATAGTATATATTTAGGAGACTTCATTGGCTAGACAGTCCTCACAAATGATCTAAGAGAAAAAATGCCCCAAATATGTATTGCTACATGGAAGCATGGAATGACTTGGATTGGGAAGGATATTATGGATCATCTAGTTTCAAACCCCCTGCCATGGGCAGGGGCATCATGGGAAATTGGAAGTTTCTCTTTAGTCTGTGGAGTCTTACTGGAATGGTCCAGCTAGGAGTAGATACATCTGCTGGTAGTCTTTCCCAAGGTATATATGTCTTGTAATTTTGGTCCTCTTCTCCTTTTTCAGTTCTCTCTGGTTTCTGCTGCCACAGCCATGCTGCTGCCAGCTGCCCGTTTGCTGTTTTTGCTGCCTATTTGCATTGCTGCCTTACCCTTTCTAGTTTTTCAGTTTTGATTTTGTTTGGATTTTTTTTGTATGTATGTAATACATTTCTTAGTCCAATAGATGTTCTAATTGTGTCCCTGCCTGTTGAATGGGGTTGGACCTAGATGATCCATGTCTCTTCCAACCTAACTCATTCTGTGATTCTATGTAGCATACAAGACAATGAAGTTATATGTCTTGACTTGAAAAAAATTAGGATCTTTAAAGAGAACCATCTTGTTATGTGAAATTAAATCCAGAACAGTCTCATCATCTTAATAGCGGTTCAAATTCAAATAATGACTTAATAGAGGAACTTAAACCTTTAATGTGATGAGAATAATATTGTTAATTATCAGGGTTAATGAGGTGCATTCCTTTAAAGTGAACAGAGTGATCATAGGCCAGAAAATCTTCTGCTGGGTAGTATTTTTCCAATTCATTGGTAATTGAAAAGGGGATTTTGTTCCAGGCAGATGCGTGATATTACAACAATTTATATTAGATTCTTCAGGAAAGAGGGATAAACACCTATTTAAAAAGTAGACTTAATGATACAGTTAAAGCAGTAAGCAATGGTAAGCCAACTTTACCTTGTTTTCTGTACTATTTTCATGGTTCAATGCCTTTTTTTTTTTCAATTTTATTGGCAACCAGGCATAAAGTGAAATGTAAGTCTCATTAATTAGAGTTTCCTGATTTGGAAGTAGTAGGGAGTTTGATAATATTGCATTATTCAGTGTAATTTCACTGCTCCTTTGGGTATTTCCATACTGCTTATAACTTTTCTTCTATGGAATGATTTTTGGGATGCAGAGGCATTAAAGGTGCTTTGGGTGATTGTACTGCCACAGTGCTGTCCTGTTGGTTTTAGGACAAGTGTACAAGATAGGTCTTGTACTGTATTGTGAGAGGCTTTGGCAATGCTGAGCTATGGATGGGTGTAAAGTTAATTTGAGGCTAGGTGACTGTTGAAAAACCAAGTTTCTAATTTTGCAGTGAAGTTTACCCTATATTTATGGCTCTTTTGTAAACTTGTAAAATGAATGTTTTTTCATGAGGAGTGCTGCTTTCAAGGTGTTGAAAACATTTATAATACCTCATGTGGAGGAGGAGTTCTAGTTTTCCTGCCTGGATTTTGTCCCATTAACTTTGCTTGTCCGTTGCCAGATTTCTTCACAAGAATGACTTCCAGAACTGACCCATCTATACCTGTCCCTCTGGCATGTGAGCATGCCTGCTTTGTGATGGTGGTGGGAAGTACAGCACAGTGGGAAACCTCAGCTTGTTAGCTGCTGCCCTGTGCTGGCTTGGCTGAATGCTTTGGGGTGAGGTAGAACTTCATCTTGATCACAATTGAGTGCACTTTTGCAAAGGCAAACTGCATGATATCAAGTTGACTTTGTTTCATTGGTAGCAGCGTGGTTGTGCTTTGTAGACAAAGAATGGTAGTCCAAACCCTCAGATTTTAGTAGAATAAAATATATAATTAAAGTCTGGGAGATCAAGAAGGGTATGATGTACCGGGAATGCTTCTACAGCTGCCCACCAGCAACTGAAATCCAAGTTTGGTCTCTTTGTACCTCCAAATTGATTTTCAGGTAGACGAAATTAAATGTCAAACGTGATTTCTACAAAACTGTTATGTTCAATTTGACTGTATTAAAATAGTGGACAATGTGGGGTACAAAGTACTTTAGAACACTGAAAAGTTTAATTACTTCTGATCTATTCAGCAGCTGAGTTTCACAATCTAAAAACCAGAGGCTTGTTTCATTTGCGGTTTGGAATAACGTTCTACCTTGCCTCTTTATCTCCGTTGCAAAATTAAGTTATTTAAACAAAGTAGTGGTCCCTGACAGATTTCTATTTTTCTTATAGGAACAACTTCTCTATTTTTTATGTCTTTAGAAGTATTACAATTAACTGCTCCCTTGTAATGCATTATATTTTTTACTTCACGTTGTGCTACACAGCTGTAGAGGCGACACGCTGCAGAAGGGAAATGCCCCATGGTTCTGCAGGAACTTGTGGAAATGTCATCATTGTGGCACTGTATGGTTAGGTGTGCTGTTGAGGAAATGCAGGGGGCTGCTTTTCTGCATGTCAGAGTTGTTTTAGTTATGCTGGGTCATTGAGTGAAAATGTCTTTGAGGTCAGTAGCTTACTAATCCCAGTTTTCCAGTTTCTGCCTGTTAGCTCTCTAAAGCAGAGAAGACATTCCAAATGAAAGCACAGTGAGAGAAAGCCAGGCCATCTTTGCTGTCATGGGAGCAACTTCCTTGGCCTCCATGGAGCATAGTTTACGTTGTGATGGCGTGATGACTGTGGGTCTCTTAGGAGATAGGTTTCTCTCTCACTTCCCTAAGGCTGCCTTCTCTGAAGCCTTTTCCAGAAGGAAAAAAAAGTGTCAGTGATGTTAAGGAACAAAGGGACTTGTTTAGCATGGAAGAAAAGTTCAAAGCGGAAGCCAATTATTAATACATTGCTTCAGAAGTGAAACTGGTGTAACATGAGCCAAGTTAAGTACATACCTAACCTAAGGGACAAAATTTTGGCATGAGATAAAGTAGTAATAAAAATAGGGACTATTGTAAGATTTCTAACCAGTGGGGAAGTGAACTTTTGGAGCTATCTTCTGCCAGAACAGGGTGTGCATGTGGTGTATAAAACTTCCTTATTATAGGAAGCAGAGAGAGGGGTCAGGCGTTGATCTCTTTGGTGACCAGTGACACCAAAAAGGAATGGCCTACAGCTGTGTCAGCGGAGGTTTAGGTAGGACATTAGGAGAAGATTTTTTCACCCAGAGGGTGGCTGGAATAGGCTTCCCAGCAAAGCAGACACAGCACCAAGCCTGTCAGTGCTTTCAGGCATGTGGTGGGACTCTTGGGGCATCCTGTGCAGAGACAGGAGTTGGACTTGATGATCCCTGCAACTCAGGATATTCCATGATTCTACATGGTCAAAGTTTTGTTTGCTGTAAGCACATTGTAGGATTTAATAAGTGTGATGAAAGGAGACTGAGAGAATAACATGGAGTGCAGCATAATCCTGGTGTGTTGCTGGAAACCATCAGTTTCCAGATACCCTTTTCTGTAGCAGAAGGACATGGGGTCAACTCTAGATCTCTGATTTTTGGGGTTGGCTGAGTACAGAGGCAGCCATAACTGGAGTAAGGAAATAAGGAAAAACCCTTGCTCAGAGGTAGGCTGCAGAGTGAAAGTCCTGCATGCTAGCACAAAGCAGTGTGTAACAGGATGAAATCTTATGCTTCCCTGGTCTTGGGTCGTCGTAAGAAAGAGATGGTTATGGTTCCCAAGGGAAGACCTTGCACTTCAACATTTCTAATGTGTGAAACTGGCATTGGTCCTTGCCGTGTAACCTGTGAATGCAGGCACACTGCCCTCCTGGCCTGTGGTGGATAATGTGCTACTTTACCTCAGTGCTGCTTTAGGCTCAGAGGGTCTCTGCTGCTTCTTTGGAGAGAATCCTAAAGCATGGCTTCTGAGTGCTAACTCCCTTAGACAGATGTCCACTATCTCCTCACAGTGCTGTGATCTTATTTAAGGTCTGTCTGCCAAGAGCAGCCAAGCACAGGTCAGCTAATGCAACCGAGTTGTTTCTCTGGTGAGTACTAATAATTTCAGTGCCAGGTAGAAAATTTCTTTGTGTAATGTCAGTTTCAAATTGTCCTTGTCTGTGCTTGCTTTGTGTTTGGGTAAATGGCCATTAAAGAGCCAGCTGATGGGTATGAGTTTTTGTGGAGACAGATGCTTTTCCATAAAGTTGATAAACGTAACTCTACTGGATTGAAAGTGTTTACTGGGAAAGTTCCTTGTTTGTACAGTACCTCCTTAAAAATCAAACAGTAACATCAGTACCTTAGGTTAGAGGAAGTCCTAACAGATGATAGGAAGTATTGGCTGGAAGGTGACATACCTGCAAAAAGGCCAAATTAATCTCACCTCCACGTGCCTCTCAAATGCTGATCTTCACAGCCAGTGGGAGGCAGTATTTTGTGGAGCCGGGAGGAAGGGACCGACTGTCCACTGGAGGCAAAATACTTCAAAAAGATAAAAGCTCTGATAAACTCTTGCTAGAGTGAAGAACTGAATTAAACTCTGCAATTTTCAATGGATATGCTGAAGTTGGTAAGGTGGATGACTTAAGGTAGAGCAAAGCCTGAGAAATTAAATTCCATCACATTCTGTTCTTCTGCAACCACACACAGCAGAGGAGACAGGATGTAGATAACAATTGAGTGTTTTCTTGGTAAGTTTTATTACATGAACAGTTCCTTGCACTTTGTGAGTAACTTTTTCCCATTTTTTTGTGTCTTTTGAGCAGCATTCGTAGTAATAGTCTGCTGATTCTATTCTGTCCTCCTGTGAAAAAAGCTTTAATGCAAACCCTGTTCAATCAGTAAGTGTTTAAAAATCGCTGTGTTTTATTTAACTATGAACAAGATGACTTCAAATGCATATGTTTTGCTTTGAAAGAGAGTGGAAGGCAATGTTACAAAGAAGGAATTTTGGCAAGCGGAAAGAATGCTGAAGAGAAGTGACAGAATGTGTAAGGGGCAGTTTTTATCCCTACTGAAAGGGTAGTTGAGGAATTTAAAGAGGAAAGGATAAAAAGAATTTGATGGAGAGGAAGACTTAAAAGGTAAGATTTTTGGAAATGGAGAAAGGCCTAAGCGAGCTAAAGGAAAACAAACTGATAAAATCTGTGATGGTATTGGGTAGAAGCGAAAAGGAGGAGAGAAAATATTTATGATAAGATTGATAGAAGTGGATGAAATGACCAGAGTGGAAAAATAGTGGAAAAAGGAACAGAATTGATATATGGAATGAAGGATGATGATCACTATGTGTGGAACATGAAAAGAAAATCTTGTTTTAAACACGTGCTGTGTTTAAATTTTCAAAACCCTCTTCTTCCCTTGTGCTAGGGGAAAATAGTGGGCCAGTTCTGCAACCTGAGAGCTCCATGCCCCAGTTCCAGCCAGCAGCCAGGCAGAATGCAGCCTCCCAGTACACTCAACAGTGAATGTGCTCCCGCACCTGCTCCAGGTGCTGCACTGCAGACAGGTGTTCCCATGGCCCAGCTCAGGCTGACACTTCCAGTCACTTGTTCCAGTCTCTCTGGTGGCTGGCAGTCAGAAGCTGCTGCCCTCAGGCCCCTGTGCACACATGCAGAGTGAGCGGAGCCACTCACCCAGAAACGAGCTGGAAAGGATTTAGTAAGCAGATAGGACAGACTATGCTGATCAGGGCAGTGCACAACCAGGCGAGTGAACCAACCACCAAAATATTTGCATGCAACTGGCCCTTTTTATCCACTAACTCCTCTGTTACCTTGTGCTTGTTCTTCCCCAAATCCTGTAAATCCATCTCTGTTTCTGCCTTTGGTTTCCCCTGTAAACGTCCCATAGCAAGTCCTGTGCAATCCCTAAATGCCCCTCCCTTACATCCCATAATATATCCTGTGCCTGTGGCCCTTGTGATGGGTTTCAAAACTGGACGGTGTGGCTGGGGTCCTCCTTGGACTTGGCTTGGGCCTCCCTTCCTTCCAGTCCCTAATTTGTGTCCCTGCCTGTCATTCTGCAGCCCTATGGTCCTCTGGCCTTAGTGGGCTGATTGCTCTTGGGGCAGGCCTGGAAGAAGATGGGCAAGGCATGATTTGTGCTTCCCCACTTGCCACTGTCTCTCTGTGCTTTGTTATTGGGATGCAAATGAGATGTTATCATATAGTCTTAACTATACAAAACCATCTTCATATGCTATGGGAATTTTAAAGACTAAAATTGTGATGAAAATACTTTGTTAAATAATATGTAGGAATGAAAAGTATGTTATTGTTATAGAGCACGTGCTTCTTGCCTCCTTGTTTGGCTTTATGCTGTGGAATACTAAATGTAGTGTATGACCTGTGAAATCTAGTCGAGTTAGATTTTGTTTTAAAACTTGAAAGGGATTACTGTTCAAGTAAGTAGCAATAAGCTACAGCACAGGTTACAACACTACTTAAACATCTGTGAGGAATCCAGGTAATGGTAATTGTTACAAAACAAAAACTGAGGGAGTGCTTTTGATTGCCTGTGGTGATGTTGTACCTAATGGAATAGAACTAATTTTTTTCTCAGAATTTCCACCAGCGTTTCTGTGTATGCCTTTCAGAACTTGGGCTCCTTCTAAAGGCTGTAACCATTATAATTACTTCTTTTTAAACCACAATTAAACATACGTATGTTCTAAAAGGCTGTCATTAAGATACACTTGAATTCATGAAAGAATGATTGTATTCATCATTGCAACCGGATTTTTCAGTGCCTTAGGACTGAAGACAGGAGCCTGCACAGAAAAACTATCAAGCTGAGTTAGACCCTGCTAAGGGTATTGGAGACAGGAGCAGAAAGTTCATTAGAGATGTTCGCAGGAGTGGGAATGGGAAACACTAAAAGTCTAGGTTTGTCTAAAAACTTAATTGAGTGCCATGTTTTACACCAAGTGGTTCCAGTTGCCTACAGGAAAAGGAATAGAAGCATGGAAATGGAAATTACGGTGGAATTTGAATGCAGGTTGGCTGTGAAGTGAGGTTGCTAGCTAATTAGGCGTTAGCAGGGCAGTGTACATTTATTAAAGGGGGAAAAACAAATCCAAGGAACTGCAGGATTATGTTTTTGACGTCAGTGTTAATCAAGTTCTTAAACTGCTTTTATAGGAAGGAATATTTCTGTGCATAATGGTAAAAGAAAATTAGAAAAAAGTATTAGGAATTTACCAAGGAGAGTGCCACTATAAGGAAGGGTGACAGATCAAAGGCCTCTTTGCCTCAGCTGTGCTTATATAACCGTTTTCATTGCTAAACTCTAAATGAGATAAATTTTGTTTCTAAGAAACAAAATGTACTGTCAGCCTTTTTTGACTTGTATCATGTCATTATTTGGAAGCTTGACTACTTTGGCAAGATGAATTTTATAGAGTGAGTACTCTATAAATGTGTGGGGGATAATCACAAGGAAAGAATTACCTGGAATAAGACCATACTGATAGGAGAGCAAATAACTATGTTGGCTGTGTATAAATTTACTCTCGAAATTAGAGTAGGGTTTCTAATCAATAAAATAGCCTCCCAGTTGAAGGAATTTTATGTCAAGCCATATCTTATTGCATTAAATAGAGTCTAAGAGATTTCCGAAGAAGGTTCCGTAAAGATAATGAGATGCCTGTCAGAGTAAGGAACTAAATTTGTGGAGCAAGGGAACTGTTTTCTGTAGTATTTTCCTAAAATAAGGTTCAGAAAAAGTGAATACACCAATATCATAGAAATATATTTGACAGCAGATGTGTGTCTCTGTCCATGGTGGTATGGAGAAAGGTTTTTCAAAGAGAAGTAGCCAGTTTCAACAACTACAACGAAGTGAAAACAATTTGGAGATAACAGCATTTTCCCTAGAGAGGTGATTTCAACATGTAGAAATTTTAAACTGCTAAAAAAGCTAGAAAGGAGTTTTCTTGGGTAGAAGTTCTGAAATAGATAGTTGAAACGATAGTTGAAGCATATGATGTGATACATTATGAACACCCTTCTTTTACCCTAGTCATCTATTTAAAGTCAGCTCTTCTTGATATATGACACTGGTCATTGTTACTTATGCCTTTTGCTGGGCTTTAAACTCCCTGTGTGATGTCTGTTAGTCTTTTGAGTAGAAATTTTTGGAGGTTTCAGCAAGGTTAGAGAGCTGAGCTGGCAGGCTGAAGATAACTGTCAAATGCTTTTGGAAACTCACAGACACTGATGTTTCAGTATAGGGGCCTTGAAATAAAATAGATTGATTCTTGTCTAAGAGTTTCTCCCCTTCCTCGGAAGATTTATTTGCTTGTGGAAAGTAGTAGACCTCAAAAACACCTGCTTTTATGTTGGGAAGACTCAGACTTTATTGGATAAAGCCTCTGTAACATTTAATGGCTGGGCCAAAAGAGGATTACTTTGAAATCACAAATGTGAGTCATTCAGGCTGTGGGAGATGAGGTGTGAGCAGCTGAACTGACACTGCCTGCTGCCCAGGAGCTCTGGGAGAGAAAGCTGCTTAGAAGTAAAATTCCTGAGGACGCAAAACAAGGAGTAGGAAATGATGGGGAAGGGAGCAAACCCAAGGAGATGAATGCTTGAAACCTGAGAAGTCAGATTTTACAATGGGGAGGTGGTACTCAGAGTCTAGGCTAGAAAAGTGATGTCCTAAAAAATAAAATAAGAATTAATTTGGTAGGATGTGATTCAGATAAGGATACTGATGAGAGAGGATGACAAGGAGCTAGTTCACAAGAACAACACTGCTTGTGTGATTTGAGATGTGAAGGCAGACAGGCAGATGTGTCCACCTGAAGAACCAGGTCAAGGTGATAGTGTGACAACAGTGCAGATGAAATGTCCCATCGGTCTGAGTTCTTGGTCACAGGGGTAGTAACGCCTTGCCACTGTTGCCTACTTTGGCTGTTACAGCAGACCCCAGTTACTCTGCAGGTTTCTTTGGTGTGTGTGAGTATGTATTACAGCTGCATGTAATAGCTTTTTCCATACTTTTCTTTCCTCTTTCCGTAGAACCATTGCTCAAAATTCTGCTGTGGTGAGGATAAATCAGAGCTGTATGACGTTTTTATCTGTAGAGCTCTAACCTCATTTTATAGTGCATGCTGAATACACAATGGGGGAAAAGTGTTTTTTTGTAGTTAGGCAGCTAAATGTTACCCTGGAGATATGGCTTATATGGCTTATGGCTTCTTTAGCCACATAGGTCCTGTTTGAAGCTGGAGCTTTTTTTTATTTATTTTTTATTTTTTTTATTTGCAGATGTGCTCTTTCATTGTGTCATTCTCTCATTTTCTGGGTGCCTAATCTGAAAATCGGGAGCTAATCGGTAGATGAATAAGATGTTTGCTTCTGAAGCCAAAGGAATTTTAGTGCTTGCTTGCTGTAGAGACTGTATCAACTCTACCTGCTAGTGTCTGGAGATATTTCTGAGCCAGGTATCCTGTCTGTATTTAGCAACATTCACTGTTATTCAGGAAATGATGTTATATTATAATAAGTACCTTCTGGTTTAGCAGGTTCATAAAAGAGAAATCGGCTCTCACTTGTTATAACTTAGCCTCAGACCTGTCTTCCTACTTAAATATTACCGGGGAGTAGTGCAAAGCTTACTCCAGTTCCCTTTCTGCTTTACTCTGTGGTGCTGTGGTTTGTGTAGGACTGCAGTTGTATGAGTTTTGCTTTCATTCCCTTGAAACAGTCCTTGCAGAGCTGGAAGGTTGTCCATGTTTTGCTGCTGTATTGGCCATGCAGGTCCATAACAGCACTTCATGCATTACTGTGCCTGTAATTCCTTGTGTGAGCCTCACAGTTCTTGCTGGATTACTTTAAATGCACTGGGAGAATGCAGATGCTTTGCTGGAAATGGAAAAAATAATCTGTTTTTCTTTTCTCCAGATACTACTTTTCCATTTCACCTTTAGTTAAATAAGAATTGAAGCCTATTTTGGCTCTCTGAATTACAACTTTATGCCTCACCATCTCTACAATAATACCATTGAAGTGTAGAAAACTTCATTATTGCAAGGTGAGTGAATTACACTCTTCTGTGCTGACAAACTAGTAAGACTTGTGACAGGCAGTGTTGATTTTTAGCTTAATAATAGGATAGTTTCTGTATTTCATGAAGGAACAAATAAAATAATAGACATCTGAGAACATGATCATTAAAATTCTCAGGGAAGGGTTTCCTTTCTCAATGTTATAAACAAAAAAATAAAAATGGGAATAAAAATGCTGTTCAAAGTATAATTAATATCTCGTGAATTATTTGCATATTAGGATAATTTAAATCACTTGCCAAGAGGGGAATGCCAGGAAATAAGACTGATGATGGCTTGCAAAATTGACAGAGAAAATAGGCAACTTCTGGTAGTGTTTAAGTGGTAGTATTCTGGGAGAGCAACAGTCAACCTGACTGGATCCCTCAGCTTCACAGGAATTCAAATGGAGTGACTGTTAACATCTCAACAGCTAAAAGTTAACATCTCAACAGCTAAAAGTTGCTCATGGCCAAGATCTTTTATCTTAATTGCTTTACAAAATTGATTAATAATCTTTTGTGATGACAAAATATGTTATAGAAATAAATTCCTTTATGGTAAGGTGTTGTGGAAGAACATATACTATATTTTCTTAAGCTGCATATAAAGTAATTTTTTTAGGCTAGATTTTTGAAAATAATTGAATAAGATTATAAGAAAGAGAATATAGGGATATTGTGAGCTTATTTTCCTAGGCTATAAGATAATGAGATGAAAAAAGATGTATCTTCATTAATCAGCCACATTCAACTTAGAATTCATGATATTTTTTCCTTTTGATATTAAACCTCTCCCCACAACTGCAGTTGTTCATGTCTCACACATCTGTTTTCCCCCCTTGGTAGAATGATTCCTGCAGCGTGTTGTGCATAAAATAGTGTTAAGTAATGCTTATTATAAGGAAGCTTAATGAAATATTTACATGAACACTTAACTAACAGACATAACTTTTAAGATTTAACAGACCACCTGCTCAGCAACTGAAATAGAGCAGTGCTGTTTTCAAAACTAGTTAGTTATTCATGGCCAAGGAAACAGCCTGGGTAAAGCTCCCAGAAAGCTGTTTTTTCATCCCATTAATTCTTTTAAGACTTTAAAAAAAATCCAACAAACAAACCCCAGAAAAAAAAACTGCAAATGATAAGGCTTCCAGAGAAAAAAGAAGAGTGGAGCTAGGGAAGAGAAGAATGAGGAACAGAAACTGGTGAAGAAATGCGGTTTAGAGTAGCAGCCAAGACTGCATTCTCATAACAGGCTTGAATCTTTCAGCTCTCTACCTTATTTTAATAATTGGCTAGTTTAACACATTATTCTTCTCCCCATATTCAGAGCTGTCTGTGCTCTGCCTTCAGTCCAGAAGCTATAGAATGCTTTCTTACTGCAACCATTACTTAATTTGTTGTAAAAAAATAAAACCTGATAAAAACAGCTAGTGCTGCTTCTGGAGAAGTTTGCATGTACTTGTCCATGTAGATGTGTTTTGTGTACTGGAGAGGCATGCGCTAAACTGAAGTAAACCTCAGCCATTGCTGTGATCAGAAATATCAGAAATATTATTTAACTGCTGAAGTTTTTCTCCCAGCTGTAAAAATCCAGGAGTAGACAGGCATATCAAAATATTTGTGACTGTATCTGTTCCAGCAAGGACTTTATCTAAGTGAAATAGATGCATCTTTCAAGTATAAAATCAGATAGCGATTAAATGCAACATTTTTTCTTGCAGGGGTGAGGGTTCCTTGTCAAACACAGTTGCTACAGTTCCATTTTTGCATTTTAAATGGTTATCAAGTTTGTTCAGTCTGTGACAGTGGCATGGCCTGTCCTCTGTGCTGGTATCTAGAATGACGTGAGATACATGTAGTTAGAAGTCAGTGCTGTTTCCAGAGCTTTCTCACAACACATACCTATTTTTTTATAAGTTCACCTGCTCAGACAGGCAATGAGGAGAAGACTGCAGAAGAGCTTCAAAATCTAAATAGTCGAATGAGTTGAAAGAATCAAAAGAATTAAATATCCTGATGTACACCCTTGACAAATTTACTGTTAAGCAGTAGGGGTGGGATTACAAACAAACGTACAAGTTCTTATCTTCACTTGTATTAGCCACTTTGATTGTGAACAGGAAAATACTTTTTTTTTTTCCTGGCCAAAGAAAGTAGTTGTTCTCTACTAGACCTGAGTGGGTTGATCTTTCTCATAGGCAATAAATGTAAAATAGCTTCATGGTAGATCAGTTTTTGTTTTTTGTTTTTTTTTTTTCTATTAGGTGAGAGTTATCCCTTCTGTCATATAGCTACTATATCAGTAGCACATATGACAGAAATTATATGATAGTAGGAACAACTGGGGCAAGGGTGTCTACTCCACAGGAATGTACCAGTCTCAGTCAGTGCTGTCAGCAGTTACTCTTTCTCTTGGTGGACAAGTGTAGCATCCTCACCAGACAAACACCTCAGGTAACCTTTGAAGTTACCAGGCACAAGCACCACGCTTCTTCCAATACATTATTTGAATGTTTCCCATTCTGAACTTCATGATGCTAGAAAGTGAATATTCTGACACAGCTTTCATTACTACAATATTAAGCAGGATCTGGTTTTGACAGTGTTCAAGTTGAACTAAGTTACTGCTTATTTATGGCATAATATTCAAACTTTGAAATCAAGCCATTTTCTCTGGCTTTCAGTCCACATTTTAAGCATATAGGCTTTGCATTTTGCCCAATGCTTACAAATGTCGTAAGGATTGCAGAACTGCCAGGTACTGCAAGTACTTGGAAATAAGAGAGGCTGTTTCAGGTAGTGAAACATTTGACAATTGAGAGCATTTCTGCCAGGAAATATTGCTTGCATCCCATTAGGGAGTGTTCTGTAACAAGAAGAATGCCTTGAATAGTTTTATGTTTAGGTTGGAAATTTGTAAGGAAATACCTTGTAAAGAAAGTAATAACATAGTTAACTTAAAACTTTCTTGAAAGTCCTAACTAGATCTAGTGGTCTAATCCCCTTTCTGCACATAGCATTTATTTACTTACGAGAGGATTTTGGAATCAATTTGGTGTTCATTGAGACTTTGCCTTCATTCTCTATTTCATCTTTTTCCAGTTACTTTGGCTTAGAAGACTCTTTCTTTATAGTAAGTCCTCTTTCCTAATTTTTTTAGTTTATGTACTGTGTAGTAGAGAAGTGATTTGTTGAGAACTTGAGTTCTCAGTGGAAAGCAATAAGTGCGAAGCTTCTTAGCTGTTGGAAGAATGTGCAGTTCATAAACGGTTGTTGCACAAATGCCAAATACATATTCTTTAGGGAAAAGAATTCCCTGCTTGTGTATCTGTATTGGTATTGTGGAAAGTTCTGAGCACACAGCATGCTGTCTGGTTCATGGCCAAAATCGAGACAGAGGAGACAAATCCTGTAAGGGCAGGAAGTAAAAGTATTCTTTATGAGGAAAAATGTAAGCTGTTGTCCATGAAGATGCTGTATGTTGGTATTTAATTATCCCTTGGAAACCTTCCCATATGATACATTGACATAATGAAAGACTAAAACCTATGATTTATGGGATAATGGGGAATGGTCTTTGCAGATGAACGTCTAGAAAACAAAACTTAAACAAAGACAGCTCCTGGCCCTGCACAGGACAACCCCAAGAATCACACCATGTGCCTGAAAGCATTGTCCAGATGCTTTTGATAGTCATCAAATTTTAGCTTTTTTGCTGTGATTTCCAGGAATGACAACTGGGGCTATTTGTGATGACTTGGCTTACCTTTGCTAACCTTTTCTAGAGACCTGTTACAGAAATATTAGAGTTGATATGAATGTGGTAGAAATGGTGTGTTTAACCACCAGAAACAGTAGAAAGGTTGAAAGAAAGGCCTGTGATAATGAAGAACAGCTCTTCGAGAATGCAGCTCCCAGGACACCATTATTGGGGTAAGATTGAGGAATGCTTGTGCTGAGGCCAGGATGCCTGCTTTCTGAAAGTGCAGGTGATTTGTCAGTGAAAGCTTATTATGTGTACTGATACTTTTCCTACTTGCCCAACAAATGAAGAAAAACAGCCTAGCTTAAGATTTATGGGGACTGAGATTAGTAAGGTTCTGGTGTGGAGGACCACCCCACCCTTGGCTTCCAAAAGCTATGAAGGTCTGTCCAAGAAGTAGGTTATTGTTTCCAGTTGAGAAGAAACCCAGAAACATCGAGAGGACTTGATAGCTGGTGCCTCTTGCCCTATTTGTCACATAGATGGGATCCTGGCAAGACCACTTGGACAGATGTGTCGCTTGTGTGCAGGTGAGTTTGAGATAGGGAGTGAATGAAATCTCTGGAAGGATGAGCATGAGTGGGATATTTTCAAATTAGTATCTTCCCCTGTTATAAGATCTGATGTGGAATTTTCCTGCAGTAACTTGCCCTATGTCAAGTTTAATGCTGAAATGAAATCGTTGTCCAGTCATAAACTGGAACAGCCTTCAATTTCCTTGTCAACATGAGAACTGATGGAAGTGTTAGAAGATGTCAAAGCAAGAAACATCTTGAACTAATTTACAATTTAGGAAAATCTTCTGTATCACCAGAGTATTAAAATTTAAACATAAATGAAGAATCGGTCAGAGGGGAAGAAAGAAGACTGGACAGTGTTTATTACTGAGTATCATGTATTAATTAGACAATTTCTTTTAAATATAAATATTTTTATTTTTATCATATATATATATAAACATTATAAATAATATTAAATTAATAAAAATTATTTTTAATACAAGCATTTTTTGAATGGATATACAGCATCCCTAAAGGTACCAGCATCTTTTGATGTCATTAAGAAACCTTGGGAGTGCAGGAGGCAGTTTGACCTTTTTTCTCCTTGGCTATTTCAGCACTGATGTGTGGCATTATCGCTGTCGGGTTCCCTTTTTCCTTAAAAAGTGTGTTATCACTGCTGTTGCCTTCAGGGGAGATAACAAGTAGAAAATACAGAGAACAAATAGGAGGCAGCAAGAGGAAACTATTTTTATAGAGTTCAGGCAGTTAACGTCAGGCACAAGCTTGGTAAGCAAGAGGTATTTTGCAAGCCAGAAGACTGCCCGTGTGGTACATGCTGTAATTTTGGGAACTACCTTTTCAGACTGAGAAATGTAGGCATCGAGATAAACATTTGTAGTTCTGTGCTTGAGCGTGCGTTACATTCGGTGTATGTTGGAGCATATGCAGCAAACCAGTGGGAAAGACTGCGTTGGGGACAAACGGGCTCCACTGTCTAGCAGTTTTGCTTAGGTTATTTGTAGGCTGTGTTACTATTTACGTGTTGTTCGGTTTGTATCTTTTTTTTGGTGTTTAGTAGGCTGTAACATAGTGCTTTTTTGTGCCTGGAACCATGTTGTTTTCCAGGGCCTTGTGTGCAGTGTAATTAACTCCCTAGAGCGAAAGGGGGAAATTCTTGGATGTGCTCCTTGATAAGAGCTATGCAGACCTGTAGGGAGAGTAGAAGGAGAAACAGCAAAGTACTTGATTGCTTCCGTGTGTCCCTACAGCTTTACTAGGGAAGAACAATGCTTTTAAAACACTCCTCCAAACTTTCCTTATCTTGTTCTCTGATCTTCATTGGAAGCCTCAAAAGTAATGATGGCTTTTTGTATTGTTTTGGCTTTTTGGAAAAAAAAAAAAAATCATAATTCATTAAACTTCATGGATAATGATACTGGGTTGTAGACATACTCAATGTTTTTTAAGATGTCTTTTCCTAAATGTTTATGTACCAAACCTGTGGCTCGTTCTGTGTGCTCTTTTAGAAGTGACACAGCTGGAGGCTGTGCAGTAATTTCACAATATTAACACTCTATTTGGATTTTATTTTGTATAGAGGTGGTTTGGATTTCTTAACTTCTAAGGGGAAGTGCAGCTGAACCAATGAGCTGGGAGTAGCAAGAGAATAATGCCTTATTTCATGCTTGTAGAAGTGGTGCCTCAGGTGAAACTACTGTCTTTAATTTGCCTGCTGAAAGAAGTGGGGTGTTAGAAGCCTTGACCTTTGACTTAAACCTATAACTAAAGTCTGTGTAATGAAAAAGCTGCCAGAAATGAAAGGTTATACAAAATATGATGAATTTTTGAACTCCTCAAGAATGATTTCTCAAAGTTCTCTAATTCCCTGTCAATTTGCCTAGCCAAAGCAACATTTCTGTCACTGTTCACTGAACACCATTTTACTTTTACTCATCATCACCATGCAAATATAAAAATAATAAGCAGAATATGGCTTATGGAAACAGTCCAGCCTAAACAAACTGTATATTTGACTCCTTAGGAAATATGTCCGATTGAGTTAAAAATTTTATCAGCCTGTATCCATTGAGTAACAGCTGACCTTGGATATTTTACTTTCTGTTTCTTAGCAACAGGAAACTTTCCTGCAGGATGGCTGTTTAATATCCTAATCTGTTTTAGAAACTTTTATACCTAAAGAGGAACAGATGGTCTAAGGAAATGTTATTTGTAGAAATCAAGATAGGGAATATCTATAGATTTTTTTTTTTCTCATTTTATTGTCCTGCATTGTTGGAGTCAGAAAAAGCTTGGGAGCTTTTCCTGCTCCTCTGGCTGTTTGCTTTACCCTCAGAGCTCCACAAAAAAGGCTTAGCCTGTGAACCAAACACGTGAGAGCATTTGTCTCAGCTTCTGGATGAACTGAAAACACCAAGGAAGTGAAGAGATGGTTGTTTAGTGTATCACAGAATGTGTAGTTGTAGTTTTTAGGTTTTGCTATATATGTTATATGGAGCCAACATGGAGATTTTAGGGTGTTGGCTGTTTCTTCTTCATCTTCTTCTTTCTCCTCCTTCTCTTCCTTTTTCCCTCTGACATGAGTTCCTGTGACTTGTTAATTGGTAGATAGAATTCAGTGTAAAGGAGACATATCAATAAGGCTGATATTCACTGGTTTTGGGAACAAAACAAGATACGTAAAGTTTTCTAACTGGTTGATAATAGATATAAAAGCTACCTGCTTCGGGTAGCCATTGCCATTCTGCCCTCGTGTTCCTGGAGGTCACAGCACAGTCTGTGCCTCTGAAACTCTGATAAGAACCAGAAATAAACAAGCTCTGAAACAGCAGAAAGAAGCCTCATTTCATCTTTTCGGGACATGGGACACTGAAACAAGGAACACAGCCGGGTCAGATGTCAGGGGAAGAACACCAGCCCCCTGGCACTGCACTTAAAATTATATAGTATTTCTTTGATGGTTGCAAAAAACATCTTTCAGGAACAAAGAATAAAAGTAACTTTTCAGATCCTACAGGTTTCTCTTTTTTTTTTCGTGCATGATGCAGGAAAGCATCATGCGTAAAAATATATATGCTCTTACATCTGTGATTGCATTTCTAATACAAAGTGAGAGAATTTCTAGAATTATGTTCTGTAAGTATTGAATTGAACCTGAATTAATGAAGAAGCACTCTCTACAATGTGATTTTGTTCACTGGCATTTGCTTACTCTATTACTCTTAAAATCTATCATGTGAAATGGTTTCCTCTCTCCTTTTTGATAGATTGAGAAGGTTCTTTGTATTTCAGTGTGAAGAATCTTTTTTGAAAGGTTACTTTTATGTGGCTTCACCTTCTGAGAGGAGCGGTTCCATTTTGTTGTGCCTCTTTTACTAGTATTTTAATTAATTGGTTGGGCTGAATGAAATCTGAAGGTTTATGGTTTGACACATTCACCCCCATCCACTCCTTTATTCCCAGATTTGACATAAAAACTATTTCGAAGGCTAAAACAGGCTCACTCTAAAAATTTCAAATTTGCTTAGGAATATTTTGTGTCTCCCAGTGAATCCTTCCAAGTAGTGAGTCCGTTCTAAGTCATACATCTGGTGATGGCATGCTCAGTCCAGGGAAGAAAGAGGTATGTTTTGAAAAATCTTTGTGATGGCTGCAGGGAGTCTCCTAAGGGAAGCGGGAAAGAACGCAAGACAAGTGAAAGTTGGAAATGTTTTGTTTTCATTTTTTTCTTCTTTCTGTCATCTTTCCCATTATCTTTTAAAAGGAATGATAGAAAAAGAGAAGAGAACGTGACTTTTAATACATACTTAATCTAAAGTTAAAATTAAATTTTGGTTCCTGAAATCTTTCATGGAAAATGACCCTTTGTAGCTGCCTGAATAAGTGAAATGTCTATTACGTTATCTTGCTTTTCTGTGGTTTTGTCTTTCTCAGAGTTTGCTCATTAATGAGAGAAAAGGTAGTGAATCTCTAGACTCTGTTATTATATCTGACTCTTTTATGCAGAAATTATAGCCCTTCATCAAGAAATGGTTGGTATATTTTGGTCTTTGTATAACTAGGAAGGTCAGTCTAGGAAGAAAGAACTCTTCAGTCTTAATGGAGTATTTTCACAAAGCTCATATGTGAAATTGGAAGGGTCAAAGAAGTAAAAATTAAAGGATTTTTTTCAGAAAAAAAGCAGAAGGGTTTTTTTGACTTAGTTACTAAGTTCTTTATGAATGTTTTATTGTGTAGCACTCAAGCACATCTGGATCGTGGAAATGACAGATCATATCTGCTCATCTGTGATATTCATTAACAGACTTCTGTATTGTTTAACTGCATCTCGATAGTTGCTGGAGGAGTTTAGGATTTTGAGTGTCTCAAGTCACATATTAGTTGAGAACTTAATTTGATCTCTATGAGCATTGCTAGAACTAACTAGTAATGAAATTAAGGGTATAATTGTGTTTTTCAATAAACAATTTGTTGCTGGGACAGGTGTGGTAGTTTTGCTGTGTGTGGGTTTGTTTTTTTAAAATTAAAAAAAAATTATTTTAAAGTAAAGCAGTAAATTTGCACTGTTTTCAAAGACTTGACAAAAGGTGCGAGTGAACTCAAGTTCTGAACTAGGTAGAAGAACAAAGTCACATCACTAAAACTGTCCAACACAGTCTGCTACTTACTCTTTCATCCCTGTCTAATCATATGTCTCTTTCCAAGGCACAAGACTTTTGTAGGCACGGGGTTGTCATTTCACTGTGATAAGTGATGTACAGGCTCTCACCTGTTGGTTCACTGAATTTCAGTTCTTCCTTCTCCTTTCCTGTTCCTCCCTTTCCTGGTCTTGCTAAGTCAATTAAAAACAGCCAGAAAAACCCAAACAAACCAAAAAACGCCCCTCAGACAGAACACAACCAAGTAAAACTCCTTATTACAAAAGAAATAAAACCTTAAGAGCTTATTAAAAGGTTTGCCCTTTATTGTTATGACAAATTCAAAATGAAGAGGTAGCTGTTGCATTACATTTACAGTTTAATCTATATCAGTGCATAAACTAAAAAAAAAAAGATTAAAAGGCTAAAGTAAGGGGGAACATGGGTTGATTTCACAATCTACAGCACCGTAGTGTCTAGTAGTAGTATCTAGAGTACAGTAATTTGCTTTTCATGCATTATATTTCCTTTAAACATGTTAATTCCTAAGGTGACCCTTTTTTACTTTGCTTATTTTAGATTTCCTGATCAGGAATATAACCTACTCCCACTGCCTTCTAAAAATAGCCTGATGGTGTCACAGTTCACTTTTAATTTAAAAAACTGAATACCATAATCCATTGTAATATTACTCATCTATCACATTCACTCTGACTAACATACCTTAGCATCTGTTAACTGGGTCCTGGTAGATGTCATCGTTAATGGAATTTAGGATTCTTAATTCATGTTTCAGTTTTATCAATTCATGTTTCAGTTGTATCAAGCAGACAAAACTTAGGTTGGTTTTGTTGAGTGTTTTGTCCAGAAGAGCAAATATAATAGTAATAATATCAGCAACAATAATGAAAAAAGGGCCCACTTTATTGATGCAGATAAATTTCTTTTTCTGAATTTGTATTTGTGATTTGTCTTAAAAGCCAGATGTGGCAATGTAAATCTGCAAGCATTTGATTTTCTGCAGATGTCTATGGACAAGGCTGTCAGGTATAGATAGGCATTTTCCTGCTATAAAATTAGATCATAATGTTGATAGCATGTGGTGATCTGTTGGAAAGAAGCTTTATAATCCAAGAGCCCCCAAAAGCCTATCTGGAGAATGTTTCAAATTAAGTAAGGGTACCTGTGTTGTCCATTCATGCCTGTACTTTAAAACCTTCTGCATTTCACAAATGTGAACCCAACATGTCTGTCAAACTTTGTAAAATAAACATGCTTGTTAAAGCTTTTTGTAGTTTTCACACATCCTATTCTAGGTTTGAGAAAACCGTCTGAGGCATTTGTAGCAGCTCATTAGATTTTCAGAACCAATGAGACACTGTACACCCTTGTTTTCACCCCTGCATGAGATTAAATAGGTGGTTGGCTATAAATAATTAATAGGGGGAAAAATCACTACAATTCTCCCAACTTAAACCAAATCTTAACCATCAAACCTTGTCATTTATCTTACTGGCTATTCTTCAATTACTTGCCTTGAGATTTTTTTTCTTCCTTAGGAGGAGAGCAAATCCAGTGCATCTGGCAACTTTTTTATTTCGGTTTTTATATTATAACAGTTGCTCAGCTATCTTCTGTGAACTCCCACAACAGTAAAAATGCTTTAAATTTTTAAAATATGTCAGAATTTACACATACCCACATAGAAGCTTGGAGTGTAGTGTGTCATCTAATCATTCTTCTCAGTTTTGCTCCATCTTCCTTAAGACTGTTTCTCTCTCCTTTCACTTTTCAGTGACTATTGATGGGAGGGATAGAAAGATAAATGTATAGATTCTTGTCTTGTAGCAGTTGATCTGTGGCTCTCCTGGGATATTGACCAATACTGAATTTTTCATACCTTTCTCATAAAAGCACCCAAAAAACCAAAAGAAAACTTGAGAAAATTTGGGACAGTCCAAAATTTTAAGAAGAATCTTCCTCCTCACAGCATTATGAAGTGCTTTTTGACACCTAGTAGATATGAGAAATACATAAGAAGAAATATCATAGAATCAATCATTCAAGTTGAAGGGCATCCAACAGCCAAACTCCACGTCAGCATCTTGCTCACTCCCATTTCCTGTGGGAGAAAATAGAAGGATGAATTGAAATAATGACAGTTTAACAGGAAAAGCAAAAACGTGATGCTTAAGCAAAGCAAAAAAAAAAAAAAAAAGAATTGACTAATTTGTGTAGTCAGGCAGGTGTCCAACTGCTTCCTGGGAAGCAGGGTCTCTGCATGCATCGTGAGTGCCATAACCATGATCATTCCCCATTTTCCTCCTTCCTCTGAGCTTTTATGTCTGAGCATGGCTTTGTATGGTCTGGTCTGTATGTGATCGCTGTCTTGCTTGTGTCCTCTCTCGGCCTCTTCCTTACCCTTAGCTGACTGACTGTGCTGGCACAGTTCAGCAATAGGTACAACACTGCTGTGTTACCAACACCATTTTAGCCACAAATAAAAACCAGAACACCATTATGGGCTGCCCTGAAAAAAATTAAATCCATCCCAGCCAGACCCAGTACCATCCCTTATTCCATACCGTTTCTGTATCATCTGGAATTGATCTTACTGCCTGCTTGGAATAGGGATGGCTTTGAAGGTCCCTTCGAAAGACCTTCTTGTGGGCTACTCTGAGCCTTATCTACTTGTTCTGAATATTTTCAGGAGTGAATACTCCTCAGTTTTTCTGGGCAACTTGTTTTGGTTTTTGATCATTTTCACTATGAACAGTTTTTTTCCCTTTTATCAAATTTGAATTTCCCTTGCTTCAGTTTACATTCATTGCCTCTTCTCTTTTTGCTGTGCATTTTCCAGCAAGTCTGGCTCTGTTTTTAGTAGTTAAGTATAGTGCTGTGATCTCCCATTAGCATTCCCTTGTGGAGGTTGAACAGACACAGTTCTCTCAGCTGCTCCTTGTACAGCCCATACTCCAACCCCAAACCATCTTGTTGGCCTTCCATGTGTACCAATATGTCTTATACCAGGGAGCATAAAATGAAATACAGTACTCAGGATGTGGTCTGGCAGATGTGGATTAGAATAATAATTTCCCTTTACTTGCTGGTTCTGTTGTAGCTAGTGCAATTTAGTGTGCCCTTATCATTCAGTTTCTGTGAGAGTGCATTTTTGACTTATATTTAAATTGTCCATCAGACCCAGCGTGTCTGCTTGTGCAGAGCTGATTTCTGCTCTCTTAGCTCTCATACTGGACTGTTGCATGGGGCCTTCTCTGTCGCAGTTACATGTAACGTCACAGTTACGTATTTTGCATTGTCTTTTGCTGTTTTTTCTTGAGATGTGGCAGCCCATTTCTGACTGGCAGTCAGTTGCGATCTCTCTGAAGCACAGCGACTTGCCCTAGTGTGTGAACTCCTCCCCTCAGTTGCCTGTGAACTTGGTGAGGTGCATTCATCCCATCGTAGGGGCCATTATGAAGGTGTTAAATAGAGAATCATGGAATCATAGAATATCTCAAATTGGAATGGACTCATAAGGATCATCAAATTCGATTCCCAGCTCCTCACAGGACTATCTAAAACTAAACCATATGACCCTGATGCCGCTTCATTCCATTTCTTCATGTCCTGTCACTGCTCACCAGAGAGGAGATTGTTTTAAGGATACACTCATCTCGAGCTCATAGGGCCAACAAGTTGAAGGGATGAGGGGAAGTTGATGGTTGAAGCCAGTAGACTGCAATTTGTGTTGCTGCTAGAATGCAGTCTCTTACAAAGCAAATGGTGACTTTAAGTTTTAAATGTCGCTTGGGCTTCATTCGTAATCATATAGTTAGAATTTCTAAGTTGTCAGTACTTACTCTTTTGGTAGATGTTGAATGATGGGGAAAGGGCTTAATTATAGTAATATGGATACTAGTAGGAGGAAAAAGGGAACTGTCTTGGTTTGGAAAGACAGGTTAGAGTAATGAAGGCAGAAACCTCCCTTGAAATGAAAAATATATAAACCTCCCTCCCTCTCCAAGTTATTATAATTTTGAAAATAAAGGGCTCTTGGGCAAAGATGTGGGAGCAGGAATAACAGTTCTTTCCTAGTTAACAATAAAATGTAGTAATACAAACAAAATACTGTCAGAGTCAGAACATGAGCTGACACCCTGTCAGTCAGGATGTTTGGCAGCAGCCTGGTCAGGAGGTGGCTGCAGTCCTGCAGTGACAGATGGTGGCTTGGTTGAAGCAGCAGTCCAGTAGAAAACGATGCAGTTTTCTCCTGGAAGTCCAGTGCTGGTAGAAGGGCCTGGTTTTCCTCTGTGGGTTCAGTGGAAAAAAAAGGCTGCTGGTGTTGTTCCTAATCCCAGGCTTTATCCCGATAGGAATGCTTGGCTCCTCCCCCTGGGTGGAGCCTCTCACAATGGGATGATAACATGTTATCAGTCACGCAGCCAGGCTCAATGGCCCATTAATGGAAGATAATCTCTCTGGCGAAGATGGGTGCCTAAGACATAAGGAAACTGCCCCCTCCCGGGTTTAAAATGGTGATAGAATAGTTACACCCTACATTCCCATGACAGGGACTGTGAGAACCTGACAGCAATGTGACTTTTCCCTGGGACAAAGGAATGTTTTACATTTTTGGATATATTTCTCATTTGTTACCTGAGCACTGGCAAATCTCTGTGTTTAGAATAATTCTGTTGCTTTTTTTTAAATTTATTTTGTCCAGCTTCCACACAGGTACAAGCATTTCTGCAAAATACCTAGGCTTAACCTGGATAGATTAAATTTATACCTGGATAAGATAACCAGAGAGAGCATGTGTTTTGCTGTTTCCAGATAGGATAAAACAATAGGATAAGATAATTACAGTAAAGTACTTCCAAGATTTCATTTCCTTAATGTTATATCAAATTTGATCTAATCAGTGGCAAAATGAACTAAGCTTTGGGTATGCTCTTCTAAGTGCTACTTTTTTTGTTTTGCATGATGTTTTTTTTTCTTTTTGCTTACCTTTGTATACCAGTACATAGAAAATATTGTCTGAAATTTCTTTAGTGTTTTTGTTGAGCTGTATATAAGTATTTTTCCTTCTGTAAGTTCTGTATCACATACGGAACATTTTGCATTAGTATTGGATGTGTTTAGTTACTTAGATGGTCTTTGAAATAACAAGTATAACAAAAAAATTCAATCAGTAGAGAGGTGGTATTTCTTTATTCAGATAATTGGTTATTGTATGTTTCAACACTGTCATTCATAGTTCATGTTTATTCACCTCATTCGCTTTTTGTAATTATGTTTCCTAAAGCAGAGACTATTTCTTTCTCTTAGTAGTTCAAACAGAGTTTTTCAGTGGGTTTGCCCTTCTCTCAGCCCCTTGGAGATCCTTACTCAAGGCAACAAGAGAGAGATTTTTTTCAGAAGCACCAAAGCTGAATAAAAGCACAGAGGCAGTTTAAAACTGATGGGCATTTTCCTAAATCAAGATAATTTTGATGCTCATTTGACTTCCATGGCTAATATATAGCTGAAAATTCTGCAAAGACTTCGTTAGCGTAAGTGCTACATAATGAGTGGAATTCATGAGCAGAATGAATACTGGTAGATGTTTAATAGAGTCGACAAGATTTTTGTAGGAGAAGCTTAACTAAGTGGGAAGTGATGGAAAGATTTGCAGCCGCAATGTTATCCATAAATGTCTCAATCTTTCATTACTTGCTGTTATATGCTTTAATGGGAATCTGTTGAATACAGTGTTGCTACTTTTAGTTAACTTGAGGGTATTTTGCACTCTGAGATAAAATGCTCATTTTAATTTTGAGTTACATAGCTGTAATATGTGAGGTTTACTGTCCCTGGGGATATTTTGCTTTGCTTACGAATGGTTTAGAATCTCAGCACTAAGTCATAATTGGCCTGATGAGTTCTTTCATTGCTGTCACAGAACAAATGGGTGGGAAGAGCTCACGTTGGCTTTGACGTCACCCCGCTTGAGCACAAGCCTGAGAAAGATCTGCTGTTAAGGCTGTTGATTGCTCAGACACTTCATTGAAAGATTGAGAACTTTTCTGTCTACCCCTTATTTTTAAACTAGAAATGTCTTCCTAAAGTTACAAATTATCATGCTGTAGCAATAGTATTAAGTTGCTGCATATGTATGCAATTTATTTTAGATATAGTTTGATTTTTTTTAATTGCTGGTCAGTGAATGCCGTAATCATGTTTAAATGCTTGGTAAGTGATCAGAAACTTTCATGCCTCTCTTGCATATGCTTCCTAAATTATTGAGTAAATCTCTTTTTGGTCCATCTGTTTGCTAAATGACTGCTGAATCAGAGAATTCAGAATTTGGCAGAAATAAACAAATAATGGTACTATGGTTTTTTTTTTTATGTATGCACAAAATTATACTGAATTTTTGACTCAAAAAACTAGCAGCTTTTCCATAATCTTGTAAATTGGGTGTAAACCTTGATTTCTGGAAGCTTCTCACAATCTTTGCTTCCCCATATTGCCACTATATTTTCTTTATACTCCTAAATTGCGAGGAGAAGGAAAAAAACCCCACAACCTCATGACAAAGAAAACCTGCAGAGAAATTTGCCAAGTGTAGTTAGTTTTTTTCCTCTTCTTTTTTCTCTACTTATTTCTTTTCTTCCATGCTTTCAGAAGTGAAAACCATTGCACTTTATATTTTTCTTTCCCATCTGTCTTCAGTCTCTACCTTGCAGTCTGTAAAGTGGCAGAGTCCAAAAGCTTGTTTCCTCACACTGTTATTTCCTTTCCCTGACATTTTATTGGCTTTTCACTGATAGTGTTAGGCATTATTCCACTTTATTCTGTGTTTGTTCCTCAGAATTGAGCTATTTTATTTTATTTATTAAAAGTTATTTGGTGCCTTTGGTTATGAAACCATACATCTTTTGTTCAGTAAACCTACCAAAAAAAAAACCCCTATGTGTTTTTCCTGGGTGGATATTATTTTTTTCCTTTATGCTTGATATATTGCAGGATTTTCTGCAAAGAAAATTTTTTCTTACTTGTTCTTTGTCTGTTGGGAAACATTTCAGTGACTCTCTTTGCACTTCCTAGCTTTCTGAGCACTTGTACCAAGGCCTGCTGTAATTTTCTGTGAAGAGCACTATTTGAATATAGAGAGTTGTCAAACATATGACTAATCTCTGCTTGCAACATTTCTGTTGTGTCTTGGCATTCAGACAGACTTCATTTTCATATGCATCTAATACTATATATTGAAGTCTACACTATTGTTAATTTGCAGCAACCTTGGTTTTGGAATAGTTTGGATTTCCTGTTTGTAAAACTCATAACACAGTTGTCTGACTTCTATTGTTTTTTTTTTTTTTTTTTTTGCCTCTACCTCCCAGGTAACTTTATCAAAGCACAGTCTCCCAAAATCTTGATGAGGGTTACACAGAAAAGGGGATATGACCCTTAATTTGGTGAAGGGAGGATATGAAGGTGTAATTTGTAAACATGGGTAGGACTTTTGAGAAGATGCTCTGCTGTTGTAGGCACTGGCTTTTCTACAGTTGAACTTAGTGTGTGCTTGAGATCTTCAGTACATAAATAAATTCAAGTAAGAATTTGAGCAAAAGGATTGCACTTTTTGTTAAGTTACAGTTGAAGTTGTGTGAAATGGAGAAGAAATCTAATCTTGTATTTATGGAACTAGTTTATTTACTTCAAAGGAGGAAAAAGGAAGAACAAAAATTGGTCCATCCATCTCTCTTTTTTTTTTTTTTTAATTATGTCTTTATTTCAAGCATGCATTATTTTCTTTTCCACGATATATATTTGTCTTTTCTTTGTTCTACGAGTGACTTGTATTTTTCAATGTTGTAATATAGCTTCTGGTTAGATAACAGGCTGCTTTTTGGCTTCGGTTAAAAGTTGCTTAAAATTCCAGTCTGGAATGAACACTGTAAAGTGTGTAACAGGCAAACAACATTTTATGTATTTCCCATTCTTATTGAATGACTTCTTTAGGGTTGCTTTTTAGTCACAATATCCACGAGGTTTGACTTGTTCATTTGATTCCAAAATAGCATTGGAAAACTGATCTTTAATGATACTCTAAGGCATTCAAATTTGTTGGCAGTGCTAATAATACAGTGAGAATCAAATGGAAGTCCTCTGCACTTAATGGTATTTCCTAAGCAGACTTGGAAAAAAAAAAAAAAAAGGCAAAAAAAGAGAAAAGCTTCATTCTGAGGAAAAACAAGTTTATATTTGACTCTATACCATGCTGCATGACAGTCCCTCTTTTACCCCTATTTCTGAAAAGCTTTCTGGTAAATAGTGTATTGATTTTACCTTTTGGGAACAAAGTACCTCTTCATGAATGGGTTGTAGAGTGCTTCAGCTCTGCCCCACATGAGCATCTCTTCTGAAATACAATCTGTTGTAAAATATTGCAGTTATAGTTGATCCTCTGTATACTGTCCAAGGAAGAGGTCAAAACCTCTTCAATCCAGTCTTTCTGTTTATGTGGCAATGAATCAATTTATTGATTTCATAAACATCTGAAAATTTTTTATTTGCCTTTTTAGTTTCTTTTCCCTCTTTTTCCTCCCCCTCGCATCTTCTGTGTCAATGTTTAAAGATGAAGAATGTAAAGATAGTAACATTTGGATGGCTGATGGAGTGGAGAGTAAGATCACACACAAGGGTGCATCAACAGTAGCAAGTTGTCTGTCCTTTCCCACAGTTTGCTAAAAACTTGACCTGAGGTGTATTCTCTATTTCAGCTGTCTTGAAAAACACGATTTTGTGTTCTCAAGACTCCAGTTATATCTGGGAATAGTTCTGTATGTTATGTGTGTGGAGGTACCTTGCCTGAATCTTGGTCATGTTTAACCAAAAACCCCGCTAATCTCTTTCATTATTTTGTTATTGAAAGGAGGCTTATAGTTGAGGAAGATGGCAGTGCTTTCTGCCAAAGAGTAATTTTATATTTTCTGTTGTTAGAGTTCAGACTCCTTAAAACTGTTCTGTGGATAGAGCAAACTAAGGATATGAAATAATGATATAATCTTAACATGAAGCTCTCTGCTGGCAATATATTTCATTCATATAATCAGTGCATGGAGCTGTGGAAGAATAAATTGATGTCTGATTACCTAATGCTACAGAAGGAGGACACAGAGATGTGAAGAGCTTATTGTTCTAATTCACCTCGTGTTTTTGTATGGGAAACCTGCTGTTCTTGTTACCAGTACGTGATAGTTCAGAACAGAGGAAAATTCTCTTGGTATGATCACTTATTGTTAGCCATTGGTTAATTCAAAATGGGAAATTTTTAGAGGTCAATGAAGTGTCAGGGAAAATATGCTTTTTAAGGGTGTAGTTGTGTTGACTAGTAGTTGTTTGCCACCAAATCTATGTTCAGCATTTTTTTCTTCTATTCAGTCCTGTTCCAATTTATTTTCTTTGTTTGGCCACACTGCTTTCCACAAAGAAGCTGTTTCCCTGTTGAAGGAAGGAATAATTTATAGAGACTATCTAAAGCTCCAGAAGCTGCTGAAAAGATCTGCTGTGAAAGTAAAAAAATCCCCACACCCTATGTAGCCAAGCAGCTTTTCCAGTATCCAAGTGTTTGATACATCTTAACCTTTGATTAGTTTTTTCTTGTAATGTCTGTGTCTTTGTATTTTTGAAATGCTGTTGAAGGTGAAAGAAATTCTCAGCAATTGATTTCTAAACATTTTTTAAAAACTAAATTTAGGGGCCTTCTGGTATATTTGTAAGTTGGATTTCTAGTTGGTTTCAGGCTGGTGTATAGTTTTCAAGAAATAAAGCAGTAATATTTTTCAAAACTTTCAAGTATTAGGAGATTAGGAGAGTTCAGATATCTAGCTTTGGTATTTAATTTAGAATTTCAGTTTCTGCAGACTTTTTATGTTAATGGGCAGTCTCATTCAAAAAATTAATTCAGAACAGACCCTTAGGTGTAAGCCTCAGGTCTGTGAAGAGCCTGTCTTTCAACTTTTTATATGTAGATGACTAATATCTGACTTACTTCTGCATCACTGTGAGGAAAACGTAGTATCTGATTCCCTCAGATGGAGGGAAGGGGAAGAGGCAAAAGCACTGTGGACGCTGTGGGTGTTGGTAGTGAGGTGGGTAGCAGACACTGCTCAGGGCAGCCCTCACAGCTGATGAATCACAGACATAGGTAGATGGGCAGGTACTTCTGGAGGGCCCATGTCCAGCCTCGTGTTCAACATGGTGTAGGCTGGAGAAGTTTTCAGTGTCCTTTTTTGGATGAAGTTATGCAGCCTCCCTGCAAAAGTTCTGTCAACTCTCAGCTGTCTGGCAAAGAAGAGGTTAACTACTACTAATGGTCATATTTGCAACAAGAGCAAAGAACAGTGTGATTTGCTCCACTGTATTTAGCCTTGAAGGGCTGCTTAGAAGGAGAAGTTGTATTTTCGTTCTGTTAACTGTTGCATTTTTTAGAACATGACCAAGTAATTAAATGGAAGAGTAACTTTATCAAGGCAGTTCCTCTGGACACAATAAAGTAACTGTTCTGCTGCTTTGCTTTTGTTACATTTGTAGTCTTCTGTGCTTTTTGGTCAGCATTCTTTGCCTAGACTGATGGTGCTTGTCCTATTCCGAGTTATTTCCAGTAGTTAGTGCTGACTGGTAAGATTCCAATTTCCACACAGTTGCCTTGTTCTGCCTTAATCAATTCACATACACTCAGGTATTAAATTCAGTCACAGCTAGTGCGTGGATTACTCCAGATTTCTTGGCATGATAAATAACATAGGTTAGAACTTGCTGTCAGGAGCCTCTGTTACGTGACTAGTGTGAAGTGTTTGTCTAAATGAAGTTATGGAGCACTTCACAGCTGTTGTGTGTACTGGTAGAACAGTGTTCTTGCTGTGTTTGGTAATAAAGCAGCTAAAGGCAGGTGCATGTGACTGCACAAATCAACTACAGCACAGTTGTGTACACAGATAAAACTTCATACAGCGACACGTCAACTCGTAATGGAGCACTTCAAGGGCTCCATTAATCTATATGGGTTAGTGACTTTGATAAACCAGCGGGATGGTGATTTCAATTCAGATCTTTTAAGCTGAGCTGCCCAGTATTTTTGCCTATTTGAGAGACATCAGTGCCTGCCTCTTATTGAAGCTCTACTTGAAGAATAGTAATTTCTCTGGAACAGTAAACACCAAGTGCTTCAGGTTGCTGCTTAATGGTGACAGCGGCAAAAAGTTTTTCTTCATTTGCATGAAGAACTGTTAGAATTGTTTATTTATATATCTATATGATTTACATATAAAAATATCCATATTGTCTACATACCTATATCTATCTACATACTACAGGTGGTTTTTTTTCTGGTTTCTTGGAATGTGTAATAAGTGTGAAAATCAACTCTCAATGGAATTCTTGCAGCCTATTTGTGGAGTGGTTTGTATTAATAAAGTGATTTATTAGAGCACTGTATTCAGCTTCTCTGTTCAACTGGCTGAAGTGTTCAAAGGAATTAGTTGGTGTGTTTTAATTTGCTTACTGGTAGGAATTGTCTTGTTTTCCTATTAAACAAAAATTTGCAGACTTAAAAGTTGCAGCTCTCTAGGTACCCACTAGGTATCCCTTTATAGGCAAGTAACTGCTGGCTTAAAAATAAAAATACTGTGGGGAAGGATTGAGAAGACACTTTTGAATTTTACTTTCTGAATGGCTACGTGTAAGATACTGGTGAAAAAAAGAAAAAAGCTTTAGTCCATCACTCCATCTTCCTATTTGAGCAGCCATTAACAATTGACTTTTTTTTTTTGATAGAAAAACAAATGCTAGAGGTCTGTCTCTCTTTTCAGTAATATCTAACATGTCTTAGGTTTCAATTTCCTTTCTTCTCCACTGATAAACTTTATTCAAAGAATTGGTTCTTTCTGAGCCAACAAAGCTCCTGTGAAATAGGTGCTTGTAGCCTTGATTACTCCATCAGCCCTGTTATTCAACTCTGAAACACGTTGAAGATGAGATGGATTCTGTAGCTGGCTCCGTATTCAGCTGCTGAAACTCTTTCCTGTCCTGTCTCCCGCTGTTCTTCATGGGCATTGTCGCCTCAAAATGTCACAAATCCCCTATCACAGTCGCTAGGGAAAAAATAAAGTATTTATGGAAAATTCCAGTGGCTTTTCAGAGGCTTCAGATTTATAGTCAGTTTTAGACAATATTCCTAGGAACTGTAAATGGCATCCTTTCTGTTTGTTGTTCTTGGCAGGCAGGGGCAGGTAGCACCAGTATTAATCTAGCAGCATTTCAGCTGTGGGTACTGCAATTTGTGAATACCACAGAGCAGTGTTAGAACATGCATAGACTCATTGAGAAGACTTACAGCTGGAAACCACCAATTCTTTAGCATAACGACATTTTGTCTAGAATGGTTTTGTTATTTGGAAACAGCACAAAGTAATGGTAATGTATTGTTCTTTGTAAAGTTCATTGTAATAATCCAGTTTGCCATTAAAATTGGAGTGTTAAAAAGATATGAAAAGAAAAAAGCCCCCAGTATCTAAAATGAATTGAAAATTGGAGGGACTGTTTTCGGACTGGAAACGTTCCAGTAATTTAGTAGTGTTTTATTCCAAATTAATTTTATTTTTTATTTTTTTAATCACGTAAGGAGAAGATTCTGAGGAATATGACTTTAGAAACATTGATATTGACACATCCAAACCAAATCAGTAAGTTGGCTGACAACCTGGTCTTTCCCCATGGTGGTAGGAGCAACTAGAAGCCTTTGGAGGCTGATTTTAACTTTAGGGATGTTGTGCAGAGAAAAAAATGTAATAGGATTATACCTCAGAAATGTGTTTGTTATCTCCTTGGACTGAGTGTGGAAAGTGGATGGCAGGCAAGGCAAGCAAATGAAAAACTTCTAAAAAATATAGCTGGGAAAGCAGCTGAAGGGAGGAGTTTTGGATGAAGCAGAGAAAGCAAACCGGGTGGAAAATGTCTTTTTCAAGACAGGCTGACAGAGGGATGAGTATTTTAGCAGAAAAAATGACAAAGGAGGATAGACTTAAAAGACAGAAGCAGTAGAGTTTAGTGAGAGTATTTGCAGAGGAAGAAAGAAAGGTGATGAAAGATGAGACAGCCTGAGGAATTGGGTAGTGCTGTCATGGAAGATGGCAGAGTTGCCTCCAGAGAGTGTGTAGATGGAAATATTTAAGAACTCAAATAAATATTACATGCTCAGGCAGCTGAGAAGAAATCCCTGGTTTTTATTTTTGGCACTACCGCCTCTGGGGAAAACTGCAAAAAAGTTCATACTGTGCATTCTCTAGATGAACTCTGGTGCTGAAAGATGCTGGTAAACTTTCAAGCTTCTGACCTATAACTGAACACAGATACACTTCTGAACCTATTCTTTAGAGCATTCAGTCAGTGGGGAAACTGGTTCTGCTGCCATTTTGGCTGCATGTGCTAAAAATATTAACTCTATTGCTATACAGCTCAGTAGCTAGAATCAAAACAGTAAATGACATCAGATCCAAGATAAATACGGTTTGTTTATACCACCAGAAGAAGTGGAACGACTTAAGTTGCAGGACTGTCTGGTCCTATTTTGCTTGACAGTTCCTTATATCCACAGATACTCCCACTCCTTGTAAATAGTCTTTCTTTGTGTCTGGTTTCGCTTGTCTGTTGTGCATGAATCTTTTAGCTCTATGTTGATCTGCATAGAATTCAGTGAAAGTGTACAGTAAGAAACCGATGCATATTTATCACTTTGCACAAAGTTAGTTTTGTTCTCTCCATTATTAAAATTATACATGAAATCCAGTTAGCATTTTTATTATTATTTCTAAGCTAGATACTTTCTCACCAGAGGCTTTAAAATTCTAAGAATAGACTTGGTCATCTCTTTAAAAACAGGCATGGACAGCTAAGTGATTTTCATACCTGTCTGGATGTTCTGTGGAAGAAAAATGAGAAGCAAATAAAGCTACAAAAGATTAAATCAGGAAAAATGTTTATTGAATGTTATGAAATGAGAAATGATAGTTTTCAGAGGAAATTTTGTAACCTTCTAAGTTTAAGTGTGATGGTTTTTAAATAGATAATTTGGATATGACAAACTCATACATAAATTTATAATGCACACAATATTTGTTTAGGGTGGTGACTTGCCATTTGTTTCAGATATTTCATTTTTGGAAAATCTCTATTCTGTTGTGCCAAAAGGTTTTGATAGAAGTCCTTGTGAAAGTACGCCAAATTAATAGCAACTGAATTGGAGCGTACATACTGCAAGTTAATCAGTTATTTTCATCAATAAAAATGGGGGGAAGAAATGAGCCTGCATCTCAGTCATGGATTTTGTTATCTTTTGAAGGTCCTGCTACCTGCCATGTCTACCATTTTCAAATTCTGTAAAAATGTGCTATTTGAATTTCTGGTACTTGATAAATTGCATTTGCATATTTTCTATATAACCTCATGTAACGAAGAGAGTATTTACAGCATTGCAAAGCTGGAAGCTCTAATAAAGACTGAGGAAGTAGGAATGTGCATAATAGGGATTTTTAACTTTCCATAACATATATAATTCAAATTGATGCAAGTTCAGTTGTAATATCAATCTAATTCAAATAGAATAGATTAATATTAGTAAATGTTGCATCAAGTAATAATGCCGAGGGAATGACTGAAGTTTCAAATTGGAAGTGTGGGCTGTTAATTACTAATTGTCTAGTTCCTGAGGTGAACATGAAGTATGGATTGAAAAAACCATATTTGTATATCTATCCAAAGAGCAAAAATCACTCAAAATTGAGGCTGTTTCTTTTCAAATTAGGCAACTTACATTCTTAAATTTTCTACTTTGTGAAGTATTTATGAATGCCTCTTAAAGACAGGATTCAAAATTTTGCTTTTGCTTTAACTAGTTAATCTTGATAATGCTCTCAGGCCCTTGGTGGTGTGATTCTTGGGATGTGCAGGGCCAGGAGTTGGACTCGATGATCCTGATAGGTTGTAGAAAAGATGTGGCCCTATTTTGAGGGCCTGGTCTACAAATCACTCCGTGTTCATAGATTGATGATCAGAAGGCTTTATTTATAGATAGATAAGTAGATAGATATTAATAAAAAGATGATTGAGAGAGAGGGAGAGATCAGCAGCTTCTCCAGCAGGTGCTGGAGCTACAATCCATCTCCATGTCTCTCCATGTCTGTATCCAGCACCAGAATGGAATTCACAACAAGAACAGAGAGGAGATCTTTGATTGGTACAGGCAAACACCTTACCATAAACATTTCTCATATTTACATTCTTTTCTCCTGGGAACTGCAGAAGTTCCCCTTTAGAAATGGAGTGACTATTACAATTGAAGACAGGTTAGAAAGAAATTGCTTTTTCCAGCTTGTCTCTGAGATTTCTCGAAAACCCACTACCAAGTCATGACCACAATAGGTCCCTTCCAACTCAGCATATTCTGTGATTCTATTCTGTAAGGAAAAACCTGGATATTACATGCTCTTTTTATCTAAAGGATTCAAGAGACAAGAGACTTTCTGATAACAGGAGTGATGATAAAATAAGATATTGATACAAACGGAAGGCTGAAGTCTATTTCAGGAAGCATATCTAAAGATCTGTTTTAGAGGCAAAACAATGCAAAATAAGCTGGAAGAATGTTACATCATGTCATTTTTTAAATAGTGGAAGTGATGAATTCGTATACTGTAGAAAGTGGTATATTTGCAGAATGTTTGATTTTTCTAAATTGCACCCAGAGGGCCATTATACATAGAAAAGAAATGAGTTTTTCCTGTGAGAATATTAAGTACCTATGAGTTCTTCTGCATAATCTATGATTACCAAGATTGCCATTCTAAAATAATAATTGCCTATGCAAGTCCAGATGGCCTTTGGGATAAAGTTCAAACAGATGAATTTTTCAAGATAGTTACAATTTGGATTTTGTTTTCATCTATGTATCAGGAAATTAACTTAAATGGAAAATTTCGCTTGGCAGAGTTGCTGCAGAGCTAGTACTGAGATGTTTCTTTCAAAAAACAAAGTGGTTTGTTTTTTAAAGACATTCCAGTGTAAGTTGAATATTAGTTATGATGAGGCACATTCAATATGTGTCTATAAATGAATTTGGAGAAGTATATTCAAAACTCTTCAGTTTTCAAGTAAAATTTCTCACCTCAGTTCAATTTCCAAAGCATACTCTACTAAACACTTGGTTTCCTAGAAACACCTGAAATTTAATATAGTTAGTATTGTATGGAGGTAAATTCCTGTCCCATCTTCCTTTTGTGTGTGTCTGTGTCCATAAAACATTAAAACCTTCTGAGTGTTATAAATGGCTCTTCTGACAAGGATACCATTTATGACTTCTTTAAGAATTAATTATAATGTTTCTAAAATGGATGGGAGAGACTGAATACTGATGTGCTTGTGGATTAACTAAAATAAATGTTTGGCTGCTTTTTCAATATTAAGCTTGGTTGTGTTTTATTTGCAGGGCCATTCAACTCATTTAAGATTACAATAATGAAAAGAATTCATAACAAGCCGTGATATATGCAATCTCCTAAATTTACACTGAAAACTAGAGCTAAATTATCCAGGTGTTTTGAAGGTAATGAAGTTAGTGTATGGTCTCATTCATATTGGTATTATAATGAGAAGCTATATTCATTCACAGAAGGAAAATAACAACAGTATAAATGTTTACAGCAACACTCTTGCTTTCAATTTTGATTCTCTAGCTCGAATTTTTTAGTTTTTTCGCTAAAGGAAATGAATTCAATTGTCAATCTATAACAGTTCTATTTCATTTGTGGGTAAGGTATTGAGAAGACACAAGAAATTATCTTAGCATAAAGGACTGTATTTTGATTTCACTGACTAATAAAACAGTTTTTAGCCTCTGGAGGGAAAAACATTTATATGAAAAGAAATATTTTAGTCCTTGAAAAATGTTTTTGTGATAGAATTTTTACTTTTTATAGTCATACTTTTCAGAGTAACTTAAAACCTGCTTGCATGTGTATTGCCAAGATAAACATCTTTGGGGTAACCTGTGTTTTAAAAGGCTGTTTGGTATTCTTTTTCCAAGGGAGTATACCAGCCAGTGAAAAGAATGGGTTGCTTAAGAGCTTAAACAAAATGTGTCTGATAAATGTTACATATGTCTCAAATATTAAGAAATAGCTTAATAGAAACAATAATGAAAGTTTATGAGAGAAAATGTTGAGTTTACTGTTGCTGTCATGCCTCTAAACCCAGCAGCTTTTATTCACACTGTGTGTTACACACATTCACACCCCCTCCTCCCCCGGTACAGAAACAGAGTACACGTTTTCTCTCGTTTTTTAAACTCAAAGGACACTGTACAAATCTTGGCTATTAAGAAATGAGGGCACAGCACAGTGGAACATTCCACAGTAGTACTGGGTATGCTGGCAACGTCGTTGGCACAATTCAAACCTCAGTAAAGTTTGCCAAAGTTTGTTGGTTGAGTGAACTTCTGATCTGGGCTTAGGGTAGGAATTATTGCTGCCTTCTGATTTGTGTTGTCAAAGAAAAGCCTTGAAGAAAAATGATTTTAAAAAATCGGGGCATGGAACATCCATGTTATGGTTTCAGGATGCTCTAGGATGCTGTGAATGAATTGTGAAGGCCTTCAAAATATTTGACCATTTATTCCTTGAGCTAATTTCTTCTGGGGAATTGACGATACATCTTTAAAGTAGGATGGCTGCACTGAAGGGTAGTTTAGGTATACCTGACAGGTGTGCAGGGATACTACTGGGAAAGGGGTTTCTGCTTCTGGCATCTGATGAAAAAATTCATGACAAACTGGGATATAGTGTCTCTTTTAAACACATGGGTAAGTATGTATATTTTAAATGGAATACACGTAGTGCTCTGACAAATTCTGTTTCAAGATTCATGGTATCACATAGCTAATTAATTGCTTTAAGTGCAGTTAAGATATGTAAAACTCTGTGACCCGATATTTGAAGAGAAGAATGACTTGCAGGAAGAAAATGGGATAAAGTAGGTAGCAAAAAGGCTAGTTTTTGCATGGTAGCTTTAAATGTCAAGTGTTTTATCTAGCTGTCAAAGTTTTTCATCAGTGTAGAATCAAGATTAAGTTTTGTCAAGTTGTTAGATAGGAAACTGGAAACAAGAACTGTGGATCAAAAACTTACTCTGGTCAAGAAATTATCTACTTTAACTTCAACAGAGGTCTACTTAAGGTATTGCTTGACTTCATTCCCCTGAATCATAATGTGCATATGAAATAAGTGAGTCTCCATTAATGATTTATTTGGGTACTTTGTGAGAAAAGCTGGTTTTCATGGTATCATTGTAGGCATATTCTCCACACATGCATAGCTTGTGTTGCTCAACCAGAAAGGGTGGACAGATTTTAAATTCTTACCAAGGAGATGAAACTAGGAGACTTTATGAATACTGGTGTGTTACTGATTTAGGTCCTCTGGTTTTATTATTTTCTTAAAAAATCATGTTTTCTTCATCTTTTTTGGCAGTTCTGAATTTTGGATTGAAGTACATTGTATATAAAGCCTGTATGTTGGCTTCATTTGCATAACGATATAAAAGTTCTTGATTATAGAAGTATCTTCCAGCTTGTAAAATATGTCTTCCCAAAAGATTAGATGTTAGGTGAGTTCACACATGTGGAATTGAATTACATCTTCCATACTACCTTTATTCAGTTCATTTGAGTTACAAAGATAGATGGTTTATCTTCTTGCAGTAACAAGTAGTTATTTCGTAGGTTTTCTGTAAGGATTAGTGAGGTACTTTTAGTTAAGACGGCTGAAGGTAGAAGTGTTGAGTATAATCAAAGAATGAGAATTAAATTTTCTAACTGTAATTAATATTCCAGCCCACAAAACAGAAACTTCTGCTCTTCCATTTCATAGGCTTAGAGCAGCTGTCTCCAATGAGTACAGAGGCAGAGGAAACCTCCATACTGCCCTGTTGCTGGAGGATGTGCCTTAGTGATACTCCATTTGTCATTTGGTCCCAGGGGACTGACATCTATAGCATTCGCAGCAGGGCTGTGAATTAAAGTTTCTGACCACCCGCTCTCCGTAATTTTTATCTCTGTGTGGTTCCCAGGCTGTGTGCAGGATAAAACAGGACTTGAAGAACAAAAGCAGATTTTTGGGCCGTGCAGTCTTAATGTAAGAGGGGACTTTGCTGAAGACCCTCATGGCTGTACCAGTTTATGGGATTCTTTAAAAGCTAGAAAGCTGAAAAAAATTAATTATTGACCATTAGTCAAGCATTCAAATTTGATTTCCATGTAAGTATGATATATGGTATCCAACAAGAAATATTTTTGAAAATAATGGAGATGAAAGGTCCATTCTGCCATGAAAAACCTACATATAAAACCTTGTTAAAATGGAAAATTTCCTTTCCATATGAAACTGATATTTTCAAAAGATAACTTGAGTTTGTTTAAACTAGTTTTTTAGCAAATCTGGCTCAAAACATTTTTCTAATATTTTGTGTTATTAAATGTGACCTAAGGTTAGAATGTCAGGATTTTTGAGTTGTTAGTTTTTTGGTAGATGTTCCTACTTAGAGTATATACAACAATATTCCTATCCTTAAAAGGTTTTTCAGTATTTTATAAATATATTTATTCTATTTTAACAGGGGTTGGGTAGCTTACCTGTGAAAATGTGTGTGTGTGAAGCTAAAGCTGTTTTATGGTAGGTAGTATTTATAAAATGAGGTCATTCACTTTGGGTGCTGAAAGCTGTTTCAGTTTCATTTAGGAATCGTAAAAGATTTTCTTCATGGTTCTTGGTAGCTCATCAGAGCACCTCATGTGGAGAATTTTTCCTAGCATGGTGAATTGTGGTCTTGTCAAAAAATTATGTTTCGGGTATGAAAATTATGCTGGTTAGAGGCTTCTTACAATCATTCCTCAAAATGTTAGACATAGAATGCCATCCACATGCTAAAGAGGGGTCATCTGACTCTGGAAAAAGCTCTCTTGTTTGATTGCCAGGCAGTCCCTTTCAGGGGGCAGGTTCTGCTGTTGCTGTTGGTAGAGTTATGGCATCCTCTGGCATCACCTCTGCAGAGAGAGGTGAGCTGCAGTTCTGTAATCAGTGAAGGAAGACAGTCATAAAGTACATCACACCTGACAGACAGCTGTAAATGTAGGGAAATCAGGTTGTAGTCACTACTGTGAATTGTTGTGAATTAAAATAGCTCTACTTTCAAATGACTAAAAGTTTACTTAGTTGGTGACTTACACTACTCAGCTCTGGTAAGGCCACATCTGGAGTGCTGTGTTCAGTTCTGAGTTCCTCAGTTAAAAAGACACATGGAGCTCCTGGAGCAGGTCCAGCAGAGGGAACAAAGATGATTAAGGGACTGAAGCATCTCTCTTAAGAGGAAAGGCTGAGGGAGCTGGGCCTGTTCAGCCTCACAAAGAGACAGCTGGGAGGGGACCTCATCAATGTGTGTCAGTATCTGCAGGGAGAGTGTCAGAGGATGGAGCCAGGCTCTGCTCAGTGGTGCTGAGCAATAGGACAAGAGGCAATGGGCAGAACCTGATGCCCAGGGAGTTCCACCTGAACATGAGGAAGAACTTCTTTACTGTGCAGGTGACTGAGCACTGGCACAGGTTGCCCAGAGAGGCTGTGGACTCTCCCTCACTGGAGGTACTCAAGAACTGTCTGAACACAATCCTGTGCCATGTGCTCTGAGATGACCCTGCTTGAACAGGGAGGTTGGACCAGGAGACCCACTGTGGTCCCTTCCAGCCTTACCCATTCTGTGATTCTGTGACTTGCACAGTTTTCTGACAGGATTATGTATTTTGGAAAGAGGAGGAAAATACAAAATGTCATCTTTCCCCATGAAAATGTGTGCTGGAAGGATCAGTAGATTGTTCTTCTTGTACTTCAGTTTCTAAAATGTTGAGAAGTCTTGCTGCTACTAGCATTTCTAATAAGTTCTGCATAATATAATTATCTCAGCCCTCAGTTTTGAGAAGGTGACAATCCATGGCTGGCAGGAATAACACATTATCATCTCTCTAATCACATTTTCTAATTTTTTTGGTGAAGAATGTTTTTTGATTCATATTCACCGAGCTGTTTGTTATGTTTCAAACATGAAAATTGTTTGTGGGTGGCATACTCTCTCTTATTGTGCATGTGTATCAGAAATCATCTGTCATCTGATTTAAACTTCAATTTAGTCAGCAGAGCATCTCAATTTGGAGAAAATTGGACTCCATTATAAAACACAATTGTGATAGGATTATGTTTTTATGGTAATGCATGTAATTTATTGCTCTTATTATCATGCAGCAGATTGTAGAGTAATGTTTTGACTTACTCCTTTAAAAATGCTTTGGAACATGAACATTACAACATTACTCTTATGTGGATTATTTTCTTTTTTTTTTTTTCTTTAAAACTTTAAGGAGACTTACATTAGCCTGACTTTCATGGATAACATTATAAGGAATTTTCAAAATGTATTTGTTACTATGAGACAAGTAAATAAGGGATACAGTATTTGAAGAAAAGATGGTGAAGGTGTTTATTCAAGAATGAAATGAAGATCTTTTAATTAAGTTACGGAGTTCCAGCTGGTTTTATTTACCATAATCTTGTGTTTTGCCTCATGTGCTTGGGTGATAGCTTGTCTCTGAGCAGATTAAGTGCTAAAGTTGTGAATACACAGTTGTTAAATCAAACAACCTTCCTTTCCTGGGAGGAACTTCATAACACTTCTGCAAATATTGAGCTATAATAGCAATTCCAGTTTCATAAAATGTTCTAATTGAACGTACTGGCCAAGTTCATGTAATCCCTGGGAGGCTGCATTCTGTCATTTTGGATTTGCTCTTCTCTCTTGAAACATGAAAACTCATGCTGGTCAGCAAGTTCTGCTCCAGAAGTGTAAGGTCTAAATCTCTTGTGGCTATTGGTCAACTGACAGCTTCCCTGCAAAATGGACAGCTTCTTCCATCCAGAAATGTGCTTGATAAGGGTGGCAGTCCTATGAGACCTCTCTGCTGTTTGTAATTATCAGTTTTAGTTTATATGCCCAATCTGTTCTATGATTAGGATATGAGAGATATTCACATATTCAAAATTGCATGTAGCAGGTTTTTTTTAAAGAGGACAGGAGCAATACACATTACTTTCCTGACAGAAGAAAAAAGAATATTGAGTTTTTGCCAAAGTTTCTTACTTGGCATCACCGTGTCCTGAATACAATTATTCAGTTGACAGCTATGAAGAACGGTGTGTGTGTAGGTCAATTCAGAGTCACCTCATGTTTTCATTTGTTTTATTACAATGAGATACAGTCCAGACTAGGTATCTTTCAAATCTAAAAACTTAATTTTCAGTGCGATTTGTAAGTGTTTTATTCTAAATGTTACTAGAAGATAATCAGGGAATTTCAAATTATTAAGAAAACACTAATAAATGTTTAAGTGAGGTTGATTATTTGAGCCACTAACAAATTTATTTTTCTTCTGTACATGAGGAGCAACGGGAACTTCAGGAGTTGTGTATGGACAAAACTTAAATCTGATTTATGCAAATTCATTCTTAAAATAACATGTTAATTATTTTCCACTGGTTTTGGTTCTCTGGCACGTTCAGAGTTGTTGCTGATATTCATGCAGTTCTGTGCATTGTCCTAAAGTTGATGGGTGAATGAATAAATTATGTGAAATGTTGTGTTCTTTAATTTTCATAGAGCAAAATCTGTAATTTTCGTGATAAAACTGTTAATTTATTTGGAGGAGTTTTTTTCATTGTGTGGAATAGTTCAAGGAACAGGTTTGCAGATGAGCTCTTCTCATCCTGAAGGGCAATGCTGCTTTGTCAACCTGCTTTGTCATTACCTTGTGAAGGTGGGAGATCAGATAGGACACTTGAGACATGTATATTTTGATGGGGGCATCATCAGTGCAGGAGAACAGTTGTCAAGTATTTTTTTAAGTTAGCATTTTATTAATTATTTGACAGACAAAAAGGTAAGCTGCTGCTAAACTCTTTCTCAGCAAATTTTTCTTCATTTGTTCTTCAAAGTTTGTTTTCTTTGTTTTGAAGACTGAACTTTAAATTCAGGTTTAGTCATTTTACTGATTGTTTTAAAATCTTTCTTCCTAATACATGCTGTTCAGAATACAGTCTCAGAGAATATTTTTCTTACTGAATCTGGTGGAGATTCAGTATTGTTGTTGTCCTTCCCTTTACAATCCACAAGTATGTCTGCATTTTTCAGCTTACCTCATTAATTAACGTTACTGTACAATAATTAACATTACTGGTCTTTTTCTGCTTATAGAACGTTTATTCTCTGAAAAATGCTTAATTCTGTTCTTTGCTATAATAAAGGTTCTTTCTACCAGATAACAAAGTAACTGGACACAAGAAGTGAGATCTTTACTGAGATAGCTAAAATTAATTTTAGAGTAAGAGAGGTGAGCCATGTAATGGAGTGCAATGCATGCCTTTTGTACTGTAGTGAAGCATTTGGAAAATATGATGTTGAAGCCATTTTCTTGCTCAGTAATTTACCTAATTATGAAGTCTCTCCTTTTTTAACAAAAGGAAACTCAGATTTTCTCTACCATTCTTTTTTGTATTAGCTTGCAATTAATTAAATTTATACAGGTTGTTTTATTCAGATCCTCTGCCTTTTTTGTAAGTCCAATTATTTATCGCTTCATTGCTTTGCAAGTTTTTTCCTGCTGTAAGCATTTTTTCAAACCAGGAGATGTAACTACAGCTTTAATAATGTCTTTCAGTGTAATGGATTATAAAAGATTCTGAAGAAATTGGTACAAGCAAACTTATAATTCTTCATGCTATTTTTCTTTGCTTATCTAATGACAGCTCTTTCTGCAGAATAGACAAGCTTTTATGTTTCTCTACAGCTTTATCATGTGACTGCCTTACTATGAGCATATTTCTCGATAAATTCTCAATATTAGGGAACAGTCTTTAGTCTAGAATAAAGGGCTAAAGGCTACATAAATGGCAAGCCAATTTACTGAGGATTTTTCTTTGTCTACATCCTGCCTTTTTAACCCAAATGTGCATATTTTTTTTTGTCATAGGCATTTCATTTTGTGGTTTTGAATTTAGTTTCTTCTGAGGCTTATCAGGTTTTGTGATGCCAAGACCTTAAAAAAAAAGAAAGGTATAGAAAACAAAACAAAAGCAGCAGCAGCAACAACAAAAATAAAAAAGGAACAAAGAAAGTTTTTCTACCTGGAAACTTTGCAAACTAAATGAGAGACAAATTGATAAATACAGACAGGTAAGAATGAACAAAGCCAAGATGACAATATTGATATAAAAAGAAGAGGGGGTCAAAAATTGGTTCGGTTATTTGTTGCAACCTCTTACATTCTCATATTCGTAGTGTGGTTTCATTTTCTCAGTAAAGTATGTGGCTTTAAATGAAATCTGTTTTGCATTTCCACCAGAGAGATCCGGTGTTCACAGGAAAAAATGTCTCCCAAGGGAAGGACTGTGTTTTCAAACCTTTTGGTTTTCCTCCTAAGATCATATCATTCATGGTTAGCTTGTACTCAGTCATTCCAATGCCACCTTCTTCTCAATTTCACTTGCTCTTAGGAGAATATGGATCAAGGTGAAAAGACATTGGTGTCATCATACACTGTGATAATGAGGAGGAAGAAACCTGAACTGAGTATGAGACATCTGTGAAAGTGGTTCTCAGCTAAGCATGTATTGAATCACAGGAAATCAAAGCCTATTGGAAAGGACTTCAGGGGTTTTCCAGCCTAAATTTTGGGCAGAGCTGGGCTGTGGCCATCCCTAGGTCAGGTCTCTCAGGACTCTGGTCTTGGACACTTTTAAGGATGTGGAGATTCCATAGCCTCCACAGACAACAAATCAAGAGCTGCATTACTTGCAGGGAAATGTTGACTTGCTAATGTTCAGCCTGAAGCTCTCAAATGTCAGTTTGTTGCTGTTTCCCCTTGCTTAGCTGTCTGCCACTACTGAGAATTTGGCTTCCTCGTCTTTGTGGTTCCCCTTCACATCAGCTTGCCCCTCTAGCTGCCATTCACCAGCCTCCCCTCGTGTGTTGTGGGATGTGGTCCCCTGACCGAAGTGTGGCAGTCCTTTGCTGGACCTCTCTGTGCTGCTCTCCTGAGGCTGCACAAACTGGCTCTGTAGTATGCCAGGCTCATCACTGCAGAGTGCAAGGTGGGAATAACCTGTTCTTTGGGCCCGGTTTGTAAATGATGCTCAGGGTGCAGTTTGTGTCATTCATGACAAGAGGGCACTGCTGTCTGCCGTTTAACTTGGTGTCATCCCCTGTAAGTGCTGAGACCTGTTGTTGACTGCTTGCCCACACTGAAGCTACACTGCTGAAAGTGTAAAACTTTGTCCTTGTCTGTGTTGAACTTCACAAGGTTCATGATGCTCAGTCCTCAAGTTTGATGAGATTTCTCTCAGTTGAAGTTCTGCTGTTTATGTCAGCCAGTCCTTCTGCTTCAGTGTCATCAACATATCTGCTAAGGGTACCGTCCAGGTAGATCCATAAAGTGTTATACAGTGATAGGAAAGTATGTAAGAGACCAGCAAGACCAAAATGATGATAATTTTGGCATTAATAACATGAATGTGACCCTGATGAGACCTATTGAGGTAATCTTTTGAATGTACAGGAGAAGAGTTGCTGCTACATTTTTCCAGGCACTGAACTTGGGAAAACTAGCTTGGGTCTGCTTAAGACAATATTTATTGTAGGGAAGAAGCTAAAGATCCTGATCTCTATCCATAGGTTCTGATATGGTTTACTGTGTTTCATAGAAACCCAAACTCACTCTTGAGCAAGTATTCCTTAGTGAGCTCTGTCCCAAAGAGCTCACTAATCTTCAGAGCAATTGTAAGTCCCGTTTTCTCTGATTTATGCTCTAGCCAGTCTAGATAGCCATGTTCTTGCTATTCTTCCTTAATTTCTCTTTTTCTTTTTTTTTTCTTTTTTTTAACTCTTACTACCACATTTCCAGAAGCCTGATGAGGTACACAGTCCATTAGGATGTGGAGGATGTGATTAACATTGTCTTAGTCTCCTCAAGTTCAGGAGGCAGTTGAACATTCTCTTGCAATCTAGAGAAGTTGTCCTGCCAAGTCGTTGTGTGAAGTGGGGGCTAGTGTCTCCTACCCTCACTTTAGGGTTTAAGTAGTTTTAAATATGGGAGTCTTAGCACTATTCAACAGTTAGGATTCCTGGGCACATAAAGCAACTCACTGCACTCTTGAGGCAAGTGTCTAAAATTGAAGATAAGATTTAAAACTGCACTCCTGCCCCTCTTGACCTTGCAAATACAGTGAAGTAAGTGTATTAATAATTATGTTGGAATAATTTCATTATTTCTGAAATAGGAAGTGTGTTAAATCTTTCCAGACTTGGTTAGGAGTCCTTGAGAATTAGCATTATGTTCTCTTGTGCTCTTCCATTAAAAAGTGTTGAAACTCACAGCTGACCTCAAATTTAGCAGTTATCATATAGGTAAGAATCTTGTCTTCAAGCCTAAATTTTAAGCCTGTGAAAACTCAAGGGAAAAAGTAGTCATCTATGCAACTTTTCAACATCTCAGCCCTGTTTCTGAGAGAGGCTATTCTATGATTGTCAGAATAAGATAATTAAGTAACCAACCTGTATTTGCACCATAACTGTTGAAATGAAAGAACTTTTACTGTTGTGTATCACTGAAGCATTCTCCTCTGAGTGGAGGAGAAAGACCACAAAGACATTTAGTAGCTACCTGTGTACCAGAAGTACAGCTTTGATTGCCAGAGCAATTGTGAAAGAAGCCTGTGTTTGACAGCTCTCCTGGACAAAGGAGATGCCATCAGAGCAGATGCCAATGGCAGTACATTTGTTATAAAAGATTGAAATTCTAGTGTATACTACTCAGAGGATTACCTTCCTCAGAAACTTTAATTATTATTTTCTGTTCCTGTGTAGCCTTAAATGTTTGTAAATTAACCATTTGCCCTTTTCTTCTAATGAGATACTGTCATTTGTTCTCTCTTTCTGATGCAGATCATGTGTGCCAGAAGTTTCTCTGCAGACTCACTTGTTATCAGCTGGTTTAACAAAAATTTACTCTTCAAACTTTTCCTCTTTATAAAACATATTAATTGTTTTTCTAGGGTGGTGGTTCAGTAACATTATAGTATAATTTGTTGTAGTGCTACAGCAGACAGTGAGAAGATGCAAGTTTTGAGTATGTGCGGTTAATTAGATGAAGTGTATTTTGACAGACACGTAGTAATTAGACTTTAAAATTGATTTTCTTTTTGCATTTAATTATGTTTTATTTCAGCTTTTTGCTGAGAAGCTTTTCATTAGCTGTTAGAAGTTTGTGTTACTGAATTTCACTGAATTTCATAACGAGATAGAAGTCAAGTCATTATGAGCTTATATGTGCAGAGCTGTCAGTGTGTTTTTCTGACATTATTTCCAAGCTTAGGATGCTACATGTTTATGGAGTGACTGGTTTTAAGAGGCAGTTTAAGCACAGGTATAAGCTCAGATTGCATGTGTAGCTAACCATGCTGCTCTACTATGATTTATGCTGCCAGTGCTACTTGGCATGTGACTTGTGTTGAAATAAACAAAGAAATATAGTAAGTGTTTTACTACATCCACCTTAAGTTATAGTAAACCCTTCCACTAAAGTATGTACTTAAATGTGTTTCCTTAGTTTGACAGAGTTGTTTCATAGAGGAGATCAATAATTTTCTACTGTTGCTGTTCCTTTTCCTTCCCCAATACTTGTTTTGTGAAATTGGTACTGAATCTGTTCAGTTACACCAATGGCATCATTTTTCCTATTTAATGCACTTTATTTAAAACCAAAAACCCCACTGCATGTAGGACTTGTTCTTCTTACCTGCTTTCCCTTAAGTCCTGACATGAAAATTACCTGTGTGAAGATTATTTTTACTCTGAAATAATTGACTCGTAAGATTGTTCTCATACAACTTGTATCTTCCCATATTATTCCCCAAGGAGTGTTGTGAGGTCTTCATGTTAACGTCCTCTCTCAAGCTGTAGCTTAGCTTTTGGGAATGTGGTTTTTCTTCTGTGAATAGACACTGTGTAATATTTTATTATATCAGTGGATAAATGAGAGAGATAAAATGAGGGGTATGTAGCAAAGCTCTTAATCTCGAACTCATTCCTTGAAATACCAAATTTTCTTGTATGCTCACTCTGTCGACATTATTAAACTCACCTGTATGGTTATGCCTGGCTCTATGCTTTTGTGAACACTGAACATGAGTGGGAATTTTCTGACTAATGGATTAAAGGATAGCTAAGGAGCTACATGCTAAAGCTGCCTCTTCACTGTAACCAGCCCCCTGCCCATTTTTTCTCTCCACTTCACTTTGGAACGCAGAAGGACCAGTGCTCATGAGTCCTGTCTCAGGCTCTTGCATTGGATCAGCTGGCTTTGTTGCTGTGATCCAAATCTTTCTATCATCTCATTCATGTATGCTGATTTTTTTAAAATTTGTTGATGAGAAGTTATGGTAGTTAGAGGATATAATGAATTTAAGGTTTGAGATATTGCAAAATCTTTCTACTGTAGCAGTTCTTAGAGCAAAACGAAACAAACGTGCCTGTAAATGCACAGTATCTCTTTTGAGTTCCTGTGGGAGCTGAGCGCAAGGGCTGGTAAAAAACAGTGCTGGCAGAGAAGCAGCTCTTCTGGTGACTAAATATAAGGCGAGGCTTTACTTAAGAAACTGTCTGAAAATCTTGCCTGAGATTTTTGTAATGAGCATGGAGAGAAAAAACCCGAATTGTACCTGTGACATTTTCTAAAATATCCCAATACACAGATTTGAGTGTTAGTACTGCACTTGATATTGAGGAGGTGGGTTTTTTTGTGTCTTTGTTGGGTGTTTGTTTGTTTTTGGGGGGGGTGGTTTTTTGTTTGTTGGTTGGTTTGCTTTGTTTTGTTTTTGTTTTCTTCTGGAATCCCAAGTAATTTGTTTGTTTATGTGAAGTCCTCATATTGGGAGTTTTGGTTGGTCGTTTCTGTGTTGGGTTTCTCATGTTGTTGGGATTTTTTTCTTTGATAGTTATTTCTTTTTGTTACTCATATCCAGTCACAAAACTAGTATAGCAATGAGAGATACTCCTATGTGTACATGTGGTAATAGCCTTGCATTTGTTCTTTCATTATTTTTCACTGTTCTTGACTCTTGTCACTCACTTGTAGGGGGAAACCTGAACCAAGTGAAGGAAGAGCACAGAAAACGTACTTGATTGTATGCTTAGAAATCAGCAACTTGTTTGTAACAGACATGTTATGAACACCAGGATTGCATCTGCATCAGGGTTTTGTGAGATACTGTCCTTGCTGGCATATCTTAGTTCTGGTAGGAGAGGGGGAATTCAGATGTAGCCATTAAAAAATAGAACACGGTTGATGACATCTTAGGATGTCATCAACCAATAACCAATAGGAATTTAGAGTATTTATCCAGTAAACCCACAGTTTGTATAGGTCATTTTTATTTAAAAATGCTGACAAGAAAAGTGTAACTATAAAAATAATAAAACCATAGCTGACTACAGGAGACATTGTTATCTGACAGTAAATATCCATGTGACTACAAGGTTAAGATAGGTGTATGATTTAAGTTATGCCCTTAGATGTCAAATTTTACCAGTTTTTGTTGCAACAGGAATAGAAAGACGTGACAAAATTACTAGAAAGCTGGCAACCACATGAGGCTGACATGAATGTTCATTTGTCAAGCAGAGTAGTCTTTGAAGGGATAGATAGCAATTTTGCATTTGCTTTTCCTTCAAGAAACAAAAATTCCTACCCCTAGCATTGAGACAGTTTGTCACTATTTTTACCCTCTGCATAAATGCAGTTTTACAGCCATATTTCTCCATTATATTTTAGAACTTAGATCTTTGCCAGCCATTCTTTGTTTTCACATTCTGTGTTTTAGCAAAGCAAGGTACTGTCTAAATTTTAGCTGACAAATGTTTTTGAGAGTAAAACCACCAGAAGCTACTGTATATCTTGATAGGTAACATTTAGGAATGTGATAAATAGCAAGCAATATGTTTGTAACAGATGCCTTTCTCTGGCTGGAGTTGCATTTAGTATGTAATTTTGATTTCTGAGTTCCTACTCAGACTTTTTTCTTTACCTGTTTTTATTTAATGGTGTATGATTCTTTTTATCTTAATCTGGGATTAACTTTAGCTTTTCAATGAATGAAGTTTTTGTTGTTGTTTTGTTGTTTCTGAAAGCTGCTGTTAGCCTGTTTCTCCACGTCTGTTTCCTTTTAACTTTTAATCAAACCTTTCTTAAGAAGTGTTGTCTGGCACTGTTTTCAGTATGGTCTCTTTCAGTGAGGGACATGATGTCTCTGGGATTTAATTCCTTTAGCAGTTCTATTTTATCTTCTTTTTAATAGCCTATCTCATTTCTGTGTCATTTTCCTTTTGGAAGTCACATACAGCTGTGGTGCATTTTTTGGCTTTTGTAACTCCTGTAGGGATATTGAGTCTGAATGCATTATTAGTGTGCCTTTCAATAGAAGAAAAAATTGAACAAGATCCTGCACACACTCTGGGACTGCGTCTCTAATGGTTTCCCCAACCAGTTCTCCATGAAATGATTATTGTAGTGCTAAAAGTTTCTTCTCTGGTTTGTGTCCCAGTGTGATGTTTCCTGATTCTCCCAGGTATCTGCCATTACAGTTGTATTTCCCTCCCTCATTGCCTCTCTGATTTCTCTTAGCGCATCATCGGTGATCAGTGGTACCAATCCATGAAGGCAGTTGCTAATACAAAGCTGCCTTGAGCCCTTACATTTGGATCCAGGAGCAGTAAAATTTTCCTTCTTACAGAAATTTGGTCAAAGGTAGAGTACTCTCCTGGACTCTCACTGCTGACAGCTGAGAGCTGTGACTTTCCACTTAGAAAACTTCATTCTAATACCCTGTTGTCATTCCATTGAGAGAGCAATGGATCAAGCTCCAAGCCTTTTATAGCTGGCCCACAAGATCTGGTATTTCATAGGAACAGGACAAGGCTACAGAATACTTCCAAGTGTGTCTCTATTCTGATAATTGTGATATAATCACAACTGATTATACCTTTTTCTGAACACAAACTCCTGCTTTGGTGGGAAAAAAATGTATGCACTGTGGACATCTCCAGAACTCTTCTCTAATGTAAGCATGTATTTGTTGGTTTCTGTCGTCATGCTGGAATAGTACAGATATCCAAAGGGTGTACGAGGTAAGAGTGAGTTGCGTCACTAATTGAAATTAACAGGAATCCCTGGCTCTTTTTATTCAGCCATCTGTTGGCCTCCATGCTCTAGTTAACTCCGCATGTATTTGTTCAGAGTATTGTCCATTCAGATTGCTGTAATACAGCTAGTAATAATTGACTGGTATTTTGATGCTAATCTGCACTATTCAGCTCCTGGGTCCAATTGCTTATTGTTGAGCGGATAGAGAATCAATGGTGATTTTTCTCCGCCTCTCCCCTGGATTATATGTACTACATTGTAGCTATTTAAATTTTAAAAGTATTACCCTGTTCCAAGAATATGATGCTATTATTCTGCTCTTGGCTACTGACTCTCAATATAGAGTTTTTGTGATGGAATAGAACACATTTTTATGGAGCATGGTACTTTTCATAGGTTTTGTCATTTAGCCTCAGTTTAAAGTGATAGTATTTGTAGTAACAGCAAAAACATTCAAATTATATATTTTGCTAAGAAACTTCCATTTTTCATATGTATAAGTACATATACTATTGACTTTTTGCAAATATTAAAATGAATGCTATATCTGTAATATTAGAAAACTTTGCTGCATGGATGTAGTAGTGTGATATATATACCTTTCTTAGGATTATAGATTGATATGTAGAATGCTTCTTTTGTTTATGCAACTAATAACAACGATAATCAAGGAAATTCCCCACATTCTTGGGTTATCTGGATGAAGATAACGGTGACAGACTTCAGAACCCCCAAGGAAGGATTTATCGATCAGGGAGTGGAACGACAGGATGAGCCAAAAAGAAGATTTAGTCTGCAGAACAGAACCACAAAGAATGATAAAAAATTTTATACTGATCTACAAGGGCAGGTTTGAGGGGGGCTTGAAACCAAGAAAACACCTAAAAAGTAATGTTTGAATCATGAATGAGAGTCTGTGAATATGCAATATGCTGGTACATTTAAAGAAATGTTTTCTGATTAAAGGTGTGCTCTTGGCAGCATGCCAAACACCCGTTCATTTTAACCCTTTGCTTTATTTCTGTCTCCTATTGTCTTTTTATTAAACCTTTTCAAATTTTACCAAGAGAGTGAACCTCATTTTTCACATGCAGGTAGAACTTTATCTATAACCAAAATCAGCTCTTTGGCAGAATTTTTTTTTTCCTGGTGAAATTCATAGGGTTTAGTCATAAAAATATTTTTCCCATCTAGCTTTGCAGATGAGTTTTATGAAGTGCCACGTAGTAAATGAATAATTCAGGAAGAAGTTTGTTGAATTAATTTTACTTGGAATTAGACAACTAATTCTATTTATTGCATTGATAAGTTGTCCCATTGAATATAGAATTGTTTTACTTTCTTCCGTGGGGGAAAAGTGACCTTAAAATAAGACAGGGAAACACTGATTTTGTGTATAAGATCTATGAGTCTTTGTTATATGATAAATCAAAACAGTAATACTTGGCTTTTATGTGGTCCTTTATCAGTAGTTTGGGTAACAATGAGGTTTATCTATTAAGTGATTATATTAACATAATCCAAGTGTAGGTCTAACCACAGATGTAAATACCCTAGTTGGAGTGAAAAGAACCGGATGGGACAGAGGGAGGAAGTTGAGTCTTAGTGTTCTCATTCTTACACTGCTGCAAGACTGTAAACACCATATCAAGGTTAATCTTAGTGCCTTGAAACTGTGTTCTGTAAAACTGTATATGATCAGTGCATTTATTCTGGTTTGATTCCCTGGCATCTAAAGTGCTGAGCAGGCTAAATTTATGGGGTGTGTTCACCTGTGTGTATTTTAGACTTTGTCTCCTGTGGTGCTCCAGCTCCCCCAAACATGCAACTGTGGAGGGGTTCCTGAGTTTAGTGGCTCTTGCTTGGTTAAGATGCCTGCCGTTCAGGCTTCCACTCTCAGAATTTTGTCAGCAGTCTACGTAATATTAAATACATTTTTGTGTTTACATTTTTTCCCATGTAATTGCACAGCTGAATTTTGACTTCATAGCTCTAGAGTATATTATTCCCAGTAGATTAGGAGAATTCTAGGTGTAAGGAATGCAACAAAGCAGCAGTAAGTTCTGTGTGGGACAGTGACGTTGCTTGAAAAGGTAGGCTTGTTTTTACAAAAATGTTATGAAACACTGAAATTTTGGCTTTACAAATAATTATGGAGTGGGAAAATTTCTTAAAAATGTAAGGGTATATAGTGAAATTTGTATAGGCTGAACTTGTCATAGAGTGATGAACAACTAATTCTTCCTATTGTAGTTAGTTTTAGTACTGCTGCTATTATGGAATATCTGGTTGATGCACCTGAAACTTGTACAGTCTAGAAGAAAAAATTCTAGAGCTAGAACTAAAGCTGAAACTTCTGGTGTTTGTATTTAAAATCTTTATGGTTACTTTTATAACAATTGGATAATTTTATTTTCAAAAGGATACCACATACTGTTATTGGACTGTTTCAAATGCTAAAATTGTGCCTGAATAGTATGCATTTGAGTATGATAAGTGTTCCTGCATTTTCCCAGGATATGTAGGTTATTCATGACTTTTTGAATACTGAGGAGTAAAATATGAATTTATTGTTTTATGAAATAAGGAAGTATTTTGGTTATTTTCTTCAGCAAAAAATGATAGAATAATAATAGATATCCGAGATAGAAAATAAACTTATTAAGCTGTCATTTGTACATTCATGAGTATGGCATAAAAATATCTTGTCTATTTATCTGCTTTGTTACACTGTAAATTACTAGCTCTTTCAGCTGCATACTTTTTTCCAGGTGGTTGTTTTTTTTTTTTTTTAATAGCCTAATAAATATCAACATACAAAAGTTTTCCTTGGCATCCCATTTATTTTATGTTCTAACCTCGGACTATTATTTCTACTAATTGTTATGTCCTGAATAACACACCATGTTTCTTTGTATGTGTCATATGGGAATAATCATTTTCTTCTAAAATCATCTTATTTCTCTTTGTTCTCTAAATAGGGTTTCTACTTTATGCTGCTTCCCAAAAATTTTCTGTTTTTCTGATGACTAAAGAACTAAGTTTTAGCTTCATCCATTTATTGGTGAAACTCTGAGAAGCAAAAGACACATACTGTATCTGTCCACTAGTGAAATACTGTCATACTGATAGAGACCTTTGGGGACTCAGGTTGGATGTGTAGGTTATTGGTGCTGGATTCACCCTGCTTGACCTTCAAGCTGTAGTTGTGAAATAGAAAGCTTTTGGAAGCAGTATCCTATGTGAGGAGGATTTTCTTTGTGAATGTACTACTGTTATAAAAAAAAAAAATTGGAAATTGTGGACTGATTCATGGACAAATGGTAAAAATTTGTCCATGAATCGTTGCGCTAATCAGATACATGCAATGGTTTTGGATGCTGGTACAACAACATTCGTGGAAGAGTAGAATTTTTCATTGGCAAGACTTGAACCTTTTTATAATTGTATGTCTCTTCTGGGCAATTTTTTCACTACTTGAAAAACAGCTGAGGTCTCCTCTAGCCTAGGGGCTTTGTAGAGGCCTGAATGTTAGGGCTAAAGGAACTTTGGATCATCAACTATCCATTTACTGCAAGAAAGCAGATTTTTTTTTTTCTGAATGAGCCCTTTACCATAAACCTTTAAACACCCCTCAGCATGTTGATAACCTAAGCTACAAGTTCCCTCAGCAGGTTGCTCTCCTACCAATTAGACATGATTATTATGAAATCATATTACCACATAACCAAATAGCCTCACTTTCTTTTATTCTGAAATGTAAAGTCAAAATATACATCACAAAACTGAAAATATTTCATATCATAAAAATTAATTTTTTTCTTTAGTTGATAAGGGTGATGGCAAATATGTGAGTAAAATGATAGGCCACCATGCTTTTAGAAAGCAATTAAAAAAATAAATCTCTATGTAAGTCCTTTACTCTGCTGTGAACATTTTAATACTCTAGTAAAACCAAAAAGCATAACTGTTCCCTGAAACAGCACACAAGATATGTGATTACTTTGAGAACTATTGATTTTAAAGTTCTTGAAGAGTGCCTGTAATCAGCATAGCTGATGACTTCTTAATTAGACTAGTCCTGTGAGAATTTGGCTCCCCATACAGTATGTTTATGAATCTAATCAACCAGGCAGTGAAAAAAACAATTATAGATACTATCTTTATTTTTTAACTCACAAAGGAGCAAGAATTGCAATACTGGAGCTCTTGCTTCTCGGATAATTAAAACATGGATCTGAATGAATAGAAATAAAAAAATAAATAAAATAAAAGACTGCTGTGAAGAAGTCAATTCACTATAAAATAAGGTCCTTGGCAGCTAGTAGGAGCAAGACAAGGACATAAGAATCTCTTGGACTGTGCTGAGACTGTGCCATAAAATCCGGGCTACCTGCTGGACTAGTGTGCATCAATTTCATTTGTTTTCTTTGGGGATTTCTCAAGACACAGTAAGTCACTTTTGAGAGTTTCTGGTTTTGTCGTGGCAGGTCAGTCATTATCTAGTCAGTGTATTATCTAGATTAAAAGAGAAACACAAGTATTGTCTAATACCAATTCATGTCCTGGATTTGTCTTGTTTCTTATTGACATATATGTGTTACAAATTTGTCATTAGTTGTCGTTTGTGTATAAAGTGATTTGTAGTGAAAATAGCTAGAAACAGTAGTTGGATTCAACATTACCCAGATTTGTTGTTTCTTCCATTTGGTTTTTCAATAGGTTAGTTGTTCATTCACCATCCATTTATGACTACCAAGATTTCCAGCTCTGTGCTTGCTATTCCAACTGCATTGGCAATTAAATGGTGTGTTGTATTCTGTGAACACCTCTCTATAGTTGTTGTGGATGTCAGTCTGCCTGGTGACTAACATCTGTCTGTGGTTCAATTATTGCCTTTCCTTTGGGAAGAGGTTTGTGCATGGATTTTTTTCTTGTCATTGATAAAAAAGACTTGGGTTTTGGTTTTGCACTATGATTATGTGGAAAGGTTGAGTTCATTAAATGCCCGTGAGAGAGTTCTGATCAGTCTAGGTAGGTCAGGAGCTAGAGGCTTTTACATCTAGAAAACTTTGGTCTTGCACAAATAAATCTATCCCACAGGGCAGGCAATTCTACTGCACTTTTGGAGTGGAGTTGTTATGTTCTTTTATTCCAGACCTCTTTTACAGCCTTGTAGCTCTATTTAAGCTAGACCACTCACTGGTTGCCTAGAGCTGTGGACTGAAACCTGGCACTCTATTCTGTGCCAGGTACAGAGCAGAAGAGAATAAAATCTACATTCTCACAGACATGGTTTACCTTAGTGTAAGTAGCCATAATCCACCTATGAATCTTGCCTATGAGTGATTTTCAGTTATATATGTATGTATGTATATATATATATGTGTGTGTATATATATATATATATAAACTGAATCAATAGAAAGTTGAACAGTAGGAATTGCTGTCAGAAGGCCACCTGGGATTTTCAAAGGTGAAGGTATTTATTACTTTTTTCCCTGGTCTGCATCTTCAGGTTTCCCTTTCCTTATTTAGCAGTGATTTTTGTGAGGGGCTATTGGCTGTAGTGGGGCAGGTGTCCACCAGGCTTACTGGATCTTTTGGGAAGGGCTCACTGGAACATCAGTTGTGGGTGTATTATACTCTCTGCCATATTCAAAGCAGTTCAATAGTTTTTTCTTGGATTACATGAAAAGAATTTGGATAAAATAAGGATATTCCTACTAATGGTTGGAGAGAGGCGTTTAGAGTTTAAACCAAGAAATCTGATATAATAAGATGTGTTGGAAAGTGGTTACTGTGAGCAAAAGTGTTTATGGTTAACGAAAAGGCACCTGATGGCAGCTCTGAGAATTAGAGGTATTTTCTTAATTTACTGGGATCTACCCAGTATGTGATGTTAGGCAAGATGCAGGCACAGGACCATGAAAACTACATCCATAAGGGAGTGACTCCCTGCCATGCTTGCTCTCTGGCCCATTGACTGGGATCTCTCTCGGAGGGCAGTATCATGTTTTTGTACACAGACTGCATAGACCTTTCTGATTGGCATTCTGAGTAGCTTTGCTTTAGTGCTAACTATGTTGGTAGGTGTTTTTTTTTATTTTTGTTTTTTTTTTTTTAATTTGCTGGGTTTGGTTGTTGGTTTTATTTTCCTTTTCTGAAGGATCTAATTTTTTCTTCCTCTGAGGTTTTACATCTCAGCAGGGTCCTGAAAGATGATGATCATTTTCTTTCTCAATTCAGTTCCATTTCAAGTGAACTGTAATAGAGGGACAATTTTCAGCCTCTACAGATGACGTGGAAAATGTGCTTGATGATGTATCTTGGGGATATTTACTTAAGCGCAGAACAGTGATTGAGTTTTGAGATGATGAGCTTTGAGTTGCAGAACTTGATGTTTGAAGTAATTAATGACGAAAAAATGGGATCCTTAAGTGTATTTTAGCCAGCATGTGGTGCTTCAATGAGGCAGAGTGTATTGGAAAAAATGTGTAAGCAGCAGAGAACAAATGCTATTTAGATAATGGGAAGGAATCTACAGAAATAAATGTTTCTCATAGGAACTTTACCTCAAATCATTCAAAATTTGCACATCTCTAGAGATGTTTTCTACCTAATCACTTAAGAATCTTGCATGGGTGTGTGATGGTTGTTCTGTACAGTTTGTTTGCAGTTTATTACCTGCTCTGTATCTGCTTCTGCTGAAAGAGATATAGCTGGAGCATTGTAGAAGAGGGCTGCCTTCCTTCAGATGCTAAGAAATACTGAAAATCATGGTGAGGAAGGGGTGACTGTTCCTTGCCAGCAAGCAGCTCCCCATATTTACCTGGGGAATGGCTTTGGTGGGCGGGGTGGGGCAGGTAGTCAGAGACTCACTCAGCTCCAATAAAGGCTTAAAACAGGCAGCAAGACGGGCTTTTGAGATGCAGGCAGGCTTCTGTGGGTTCAGTTTTTAAAGATGGTTAGAAAGGTCTTCTGGAAGATGGAAAAAGAACTGCCTGGAGTTTGCTACAAAACCAGATGCTTCCTGGAATTTGAGGTGTGGTCTGAGACCAGTACAAAGAAACTTGCAGTGCAGGGATGGGGGAAGATGACTGTGCAGAACTTTTCATTCTTCTTGCCCTTTAGAACCAAATTCCTTATTCTAAGATTTCATTCTTCAATTCTTCTTCATTTCATTCAAACTTATTTTCAAGAAAAAGGTGCTGCATCAATTGGTAAGAATTTATTGTACTTGATGACTTCAGCTTAAAGCAGCAGTGTGGGTAAATCCACTGTATGGATTTTAGATTCTGGCAAATATGAATGACCATTGCAGTGTGCAGCAGAACACTTAGTGAAGAAGCAGAAGCAAATGCCAGCCATTGTTTAAATTACAGAATTTTTTTTTTTTTCTTAAGATCTTAACAGCCTTTTTAAATTTTAGCAAAGCTCCCTTGGTCTTCAAAAGTCAGCTACTGGAAAAAATTTAGAAACATACTTATGATTGTATTTTCATGGCCAAATAGTATCTTGAGTTTATGAAGTGTAGAATACCTCAGTGTAGCAGTGGTTGAAATGCTGGTACTCCTTGAGTATTTACTAGGGAAAAGGTCTGAGAAGATGCACCTTGCTTGTGCATAAGTAAAATAGAACAGGGTTTGGTTTTTTTTTTGGTTTGTTTTTTTGTTTCTGTTCTTTTCCTGAGAAAGGTGAAAGTAAAAGTTTCAGCTAAAAATGCTTTTGTTCCTATGGCAGTTTCTTTATTAAGATTTTTCTTAACAATAGCTATTCACTTTAGGAATTCAAGGTATACATATTGTCTTGACAAGTTGCACAGTTTTTCTAGAGCAATTATAGTATTGTGGTTTGGTTTAATTAATGTAAAGGCAGTATAATAGTGTAATGTATAATATAAAGGGTGCATAATAGTGCATCCTTTCTAGCAGAGAAAAGAAGTTATGCAGTGGAGATTTTGTGAATATAGGATACTGAATTGTGGACTGAAAATGTTAAGTGAGGAGACTGGTACTGGTCAGACAGTACCTTGCATGTTTCTTTTGTTCTGGAAATTGGATTGCCAGAGGCATGAGCTTAAATGTTTTGCTTCAACTTTAGGACAACATTTAAGTCATATTTGCATCTTAGTATGCAGGAACTCCAGGTATACTTCCCCTTAGCTTGCTAAGTAAGATTTGTCAGTTTAGCAAGGAGGCACACTAGGATAGGCAGTCACCTAAATGTACCAATGCTGCTTCTGAGTGGCACCATCACAGATAGCACATCTTAGTTCCTCTTTGCAGAAATCATAGTACAGAAGCAAAGGGCTATGTTACGATACCTCTCTGTCTTACTTCTAAGTCATTCTCAGTGTATTTTATTGTCAGAAGGAAACAAGTAACATATTCTCTGTGTCCTAGTGAAGTTTATGCCCTGTCACTGGTTTTGTATCCTTCACCCTGAGTTATACTTTCTTTTAGTTTCTGCAGATGTATATTCATAAACAGTTCTAACTCAGAAATACCTCAAAAATCCTCCCTTTCCTCTGCTTTTACTTCCTTGAATTTAGAAAAAGGATCATTTGAGCAGCCTCCTGGTAACTCGGCTTGGAAGACACCTAGGTTTAAATAAACTCAGCATAGAAATAATAAGCTAGTGATGATTTTAATTGAGAAAAAATGCTAGCTGGATTTGTAGGTGGGAAAAATTGTTTCAGGGGGTGGTAGAATGGCTGGCTCTCTCTTGCTGTGTTAGGAATGAAGGTCTGTAATAGGATACAGCATTTGGGGACAGGAAGGAATGTGTAGTATTTCTTCCTCATGACAGCTTTCTGGATATCACTTGACAACTAGGTACTATGAATTCTCTAATTCATGAACTTAGAGAACTGAGTTTTCTTCAATTAAATATTAATTTAAATGATAGACTAATTTCTATTCACAAAGTGTTGAAATAGAACATAAAAGAAGGTTATGGATGAGTTGACTTAACATTTAAATTGTAAAACAGTCATCTCATAAGTAGGAAATGCAAAATGAGAGATACAGCTCACTTCATAGAGAATTTCAAACTTTGAGAATTTTTTTCATATTTTGAGTGATATGCAATGCCTGTTTTGTATAGTGAATGAGGATGGCAGGGATTGAGATTTATTAATGGCAAAATCTATGAGGACATGGAAAACAGATGGTACTTTGAAAAATTTATACAATTAAATCCAAGTGTTCACATTATGAAAAAATTCTAGTGTAAGGCAATTGAGAAAAAAAAATCACAGAATACTTATTCCTATAAATGCTTTTCCCTAGATTATTTGTTTATTTTAAGGATTTTTTTTTAATATTTTTTTAAAGGATAAGATATGTTCATTCGTAAGAGAATCACAGAGTAGTTGAGGTTGGAAGGGACCTCTGGAGACTGTCCAGCACAACTTCTCTAATTGAAGCAGGGTGACCATTTCATAGGTTGCACAGGTCTGTATCAAGTAATTTTTTGAGCTTTTGCAAGGATGAAGACTCTTCAGTCAACCTTGGTGACATTTTCCAATGTTCAAACAATCTGACAATAAGAAAGGCTTTCCTGATGTTTAACTGCAATTTCCTGTATTTCAGTTTGTATCTATTGCCCTCTGTCCTGTGACTGGGCACCATTGGCAAATGCCAGTCTCTCTCTTCCCATTATGCCTCTCATTAAATATTTCTAAACGTGGATAAGATCCCCCTGAGGCTTCTCTTCACCATGCTGAATGTCCCCATCTCTCTCAGCTTCTCATACAAAAGGTACTTTTGTCCCTTAATCATCTTTGTTGCCCCTTTGTGGAGCTTCCTTCACTGTGCTCTTGTACTGGGGAGCTTGGGGCTGGAGTTAGCCCTCCAGATGTTTCTCACTAGTACTGAACAGAAGGAAAGAGCAGAGCTTTTGACCTTCTGGAGAGATGCTCTCTTTGCTGTGAGAGCACACTGCTGGCTCGTGATCAGCTTGTCTACCAGGACCCTCAGGTCCCACTTGGAGAAACTGCTTCCCAGTGATTTGGCCCTGAGCCCGTCCCAGTGCCTGGTGTTCCTCCACAGCTACAGGACTTTGCACTTCCCCTTTGTTGCGTTTCATGTCTTTTGCTCTTTTCTCAGCCTCTTTTCTCAGTCAAGATTCCTCTTAATAGCAACACAGCCCTCTGATGCACTAACTACTTGTACTTTTACATTGTCTGTGAACTTAGTGAAGGTGCACTCTGTCTCACCTTGCAAGTTATTGATGGAGGCATTAAACAATATTGTCTCTCATATTGACACCTGGGCTGTGTCTTTGGTGACTGGCCTACAGCTGGACTTGGTGCTTCTGATCCACAACTCTGAGCTCAACACTGTGGGCAGTTTTCATTGTTGATCACTGTTGATTTTAGATGGAAAGCTTGATTAATACTAGCTGTTTGTGTGAGCAAGGCTTTTTAAATAAGCATGGAAATGTGGTAGTCTGTGCAGAGACCAAAATATTTTGCAGAAGGCAGTAGTGTGTTGTTAATATAATTCACCTAAAAAGCTAATCAGCAAGTACAGAAATCTGGCTTCCTTATTTCTGAGGCTCATGGGAAGCATTAACATCTGCTTCATCTGGCTCTAGATAATCCACTGATCTTGCAGTGTCCTCTTGTTTTCATGCCAGGCCAGGGTGGAAATTTTGGAAAGACAAGAACTTTTCTATTTGCTCTGTCTACATGGGGAAGCCTGAGATCAGCAGGGCTAGTGTCATCAGAAGAGTAACTTAAAACAATTTGGCCACATATAAGTGAGAAAGATACCAAACATACCAAGTGGGGAAATAAATGCATCTATGGCAAGGGGCTGGGCTGTCACAGATGGCTTTTAGTCATTGTTATTCTGAGGTTAAAACCAATGCGGAATCTTCAAGTATGTTCATATAAGAGTGCAGTTTTGAGAGATAAGGAACAGGGTGATGCTGCTTTGCATATGAAAGATCACAGGATGAATATGTAAATAACCTTCTCTCACATTTGATCTTTAGTGTTAACTGTTGAGCTAGAGATGCTCTGTGACAAAAAATTCTGATTTACAAGTTTTATGTATGTTAATAAGTGGATGGATATGATGTTTTCATAACCTAACTCCATTAGGTCCCTTTCCCTGTTGGCATCACATTCATGTAATCCAGATGGATTCTTGTCATCTCATCATGTTCTCTTTTGATTTAGGGTGTAGGAAAGACAAAAGCTGAGTGGCATGTAAGGCATCTGATCTAACAGAATAGAACAAACTGAATGGGGTGTAGTTTATTCTAATTTGTTAAAAGAAAGTATTTCAAGTTATTCAATCTTTACCTTACATTTTTTGTGACAATCACATATTTTGGAAGTTAGGACAGTTTCTGTCATCATGTGTGTGCTTTACATCTGCAGGAAAGGCAGGGAGAAGAGTTTTTCATGGGAAACTTCTAGCAGGTTCCAAGGATCCAACACTGCATTTAGTAAATGTAGATTCATTTCTAGTTTCAAAAAGTTCTGCTTCTTGGATAGATGCAATGTGTACCTGCATTTAATATATCAGTCAATAGACAGTAATCTGTATTCCATTAACGGTTTCAAACACAACACATAATTCCTCTAAGTAGAGTCCTTTATATTCCCTAATCCTTAAGGGCTAAACTGTGGGACCTCATCCAGAAATCCAATATATCTCCTTTTGTTTATTATGAGACTGTAGTTAAGGGACTTATCTGTTATGATCATGACACCTGATGTACAGATTGTCATCACTATGGGTTGTTTTTGCCATCTGTCAAGCTCAGGAGAATGGTTTCTGATTGTGTACCTTGTGCTCGTGGTAGCTGTGATGAAAGCACCTATGGATGGTCAACCCGTAAATGCTATTAGACTTGAGTCCTGCTTACTGACTTGTAGTTTAGGAATTTTTAAGCATTTTTCTTCATTATTTTTGGAATTTGGAAAGAGGAGACCTGATTCCACTTGGGTCACCTTTCTTATTTAAAACTGTTTGAATCATAGTGAAAATTGCATGTTGAAATTCTTAGAATATATTTAATGAGCTGTGCTGTGGTTCCAGTTGCTGTACCTCTATTCATTCCCTCTGCTCTCATTGAGGCTGAAAGTTTGCAGTTCAGCAAATAAAATATCCAGTCTTCAAAAAAAGGCATTTGTTTGGATGTGCCTTGGACCTGCCAGTCTTCTAGTGAAAAGTCATGGCAAAATTTCTGCACAAATCTTGAAATATTTTGCAAACATTGAGCCTTTGGGAATTTATTGAATGTGAGGTCACCACTCACAGTGTGGTCATGCAAAATGGTAACTATGGCAACTGCAGAATACTGGAATGGAGAGTAAGCAGAGGGGTTTATGTGAAGGAAGTAATATCCTTGGACATAGAAAACATCCTTACAGAGCCCCCTCAGATGAAGATGATAAATGGGCATTTTTTTTGTGTAAGGGTCTTTTGTTTTGTCATGCCAAGCAAAATTAAACTTCCGATGCCTAGTCCTCTTCCAAGTTTATTTTAGTTTGTACTTCAGGTTTTAAAGAGAGGTTTAGCTTGTATTCCCTCATAATTTAAAACTTGTGGATTATTTTTAGGGCTTTAAATGCATTAACACCTTAGAACTAAATCCACAGAAAACCAAAGCTGTGAAAATACCTGGCTTAAAATTTAGGTGTCTTATTTTAATGAGAAAAAGATGGAACAATAGGATTTTGGCATTTTTGAATTTTGACAAAAATTTAGTGGAATAAATGTAGGTGAATGTTAAAGATGCTTTAACAGGCGTATACATAGACAATGCTGTGCAGTATTTTGATTTAAAGCCTGTTGAAACAGAAAATATTTGGTGCTTTTCAAGGCATTCTAAGTTGTGTTTCTTGCAGAAGCTCTCATTGGATTCTGCAACACTTGCAACTCTGTTGGGAGCACCTACACCTCTTTTCTCTGAATACTATTCCGGGCTGGATTTGATTATTGTAATTTTTTACCATCAGTGCTTCTTCCTGTTACAAGCTTTTTCCATCAGGAAGACTTGGTGGAAAAGGGAAAAGACCCATATATCTTGCTCTCTTCTCCTCAGATTGCAGTTTGTATTCTATCAATATGTATTGAAGTACTTTGTTCTATAGCCTGATTGGATGAAATTGTGTAGCCATTGCTAATGACAAAGGGCGTCTTGTCAAAATGTTTTGTTAAGAGCATCCCTGTCTTCAATACGCCTGTAGTGTTTCGAAGTAAAGGTGAGCCTCTGTCAGTTCGTGTTTGGAAGGCAGAACCAGGATTACTTGGAAAGAAGCATTCTGTGCATCATTCTTTGAGAGTTGAACTCGTGGAAACTGTTAGTGTGCTTTACACTGTGACTTCTAAAATGTGCTGTCAGTCTGTTTTAGACCAGGGCCAAGCTGATGATCACAGAATTATTGGACAAGTCAGGTGTAGGAGCTATGATGACATGACTTCGTCCTCTGCTGTTGTGACAGAGAAAGCATGACCTTTAATCCTCCCTTATATCATCCTTGTCATTAAATATACATAGGGTGAAGTGTTCACCCTACTGAAGGTTGTGGCAGTTTTGCTGTTAACTTCAATGAAGTCAGGGCTTTATGAGTTGTGTATTATAGGGAAAAAGGAAAAGGTTTAGATTCGGGTAACTCGTGAATTTAATTTTTTTTTATTCCATTGAATGCAAGTATGAGCTTGTTTTGCAATTTTTGTGATCTCCTAAAAGTAGTCTTTCTTTACCCTATATGATCATAGCCTTGCCATTCTGCCTTGTTGCTTGTTACAAGAAGGGCAGTAGTAGGATAAGGAACTAGAAAGCAGAAATAAAATACCAATATGGATTAATTTTCTTTTATTAGGGGATATCCTCCCTTTCCCCCGCTCAAATATGCACACTTCTTGCCATGGCAGATATTTTATCTTTGAATTATGTTTGATTGTAACATAATGCAGGAGCAAGTGGAATTTGAAAAATCAGCAGACATTGAACTAACAGTAAAATATCTGAGGAGGCAATGAAAATTTTCAGTTGAGGAATATGGTATCCAGTACAAAGACTCAAGGAATTTGTTTCTAAAGTAATGGTTTGTGGAATATATTCCCACACTTTCAGATTCCAACCATGGAATATATGTCAATTACTTGCAAAAAATGTGCCTCCCCCTAGTTATCAAGTGTAACTTCGTGTAATTAAGACTCAAGCAAACAGTGGCAATGTCATTAGCTTAGTTTGTCTGTAACCGCAGTCAGGACGGAGCTGGCATTTGAACTTGTTTAGCGCTGTTGTGACGAAAAACAACATCCAAACAGGATACAAGAGAGAGCTTATCCTAGTCTTCTGAAATATCTGCCGTGTTTCAAATTTGTGTATATGGAATAAGAATCCAAGATTTTCCATTTCATGTTGAAAAAATTGTTGTCCAGTAGTGCTCTGACAGATTATTTGTAGTCTGTCTGTATTGTCACACAACAAATACCCTAGGAAAAAAGGTGATTTTTATCTTTCGTGTGGCCTTGTCCAAATCACAGTGCAAATCCTGGTCTCCCTTTCTAATACTTGCAGCCTAGTCTGCTGTCAGAAAGGGAGTGAGATGGGAAGGCTGAAGGCTCATCTGTTGTGCTGTCACTGGTGGCCAACCAGCAGCACTGACTGACTTCGTGCAAATGAGAGCTAGTTTTGCTCGGAGATCTAGTTTGAGGTAGTGGTGTGTAATTCCTGATGGTAACCTAGTTTTAAAATGATTGTTGAATTTATCTTTTGATGTCCTTTTAACCTTTTGGTTTCTTTTGCTGTTGTGTATAAAGCATAGATATGCAGAAATTGCTTTTAAAAGAAATGCTTGTCACCGACAATCTTTTTCTTAATCACAGTTTTTTTTAATCTTTGGCTTTGATTATGGTAGTATTGAACCCTAGATTGAAACCAGCTAATGGATTTTGCAGAGAAAAGGCATAGTTACTATGGCTACACAGTACCCTGAAAGCTTAAAAGGACAAAGCATAAATGAACATGGTCCTGGCTGCTTAGCCATTTGCAGAATAGATTGTAATAATTTAAAGTCTTTGTAGCCTTACAGATTGTCAGAAAAAGCAGTATGTTAGTCCTCTAAGGATTTCTATTTTATTTTGAGATTAAATCATAAACTTTGAAGTAGCATATTTGAAAAATATTTTTCAAAACATGCTCTGCTTGTACCCAGTTTATCTCACATGTATCACATGCAGTAGCATGTGATGAAATTTACTATTGCTGGTCATTTAATCACTGATGTATTTACTATTGTATTTTAAAATGAGTCAAAATCTAATCCTCCTATGGACAGGTAAACGCAAAGCACGTGTGGTTTGATGAAAACTTAAAGTAATGTACTTTTTATAGCTTTCACTGTAATTTTGGCTGAAATGTTTTTAACTTTGATTTTCTTACAAACCAAGAAAACCAACCTACACATTTAAGAGAAACATTTTGTGTACAGTAAAGAACAATAAAAAACATTCATGGTTAGGCTCATGCAGTTAAAGATTGACTTAGCAGTTTTTAGCATGACCCTAGCAACTGATGGAATCAATGCTACCACCTCTCTTTGCTTGAAAAATAAAATGCATTAGAATCATGAACATATCACTCATAAGTTCACAGGCTTACTTTAATGACCTATTAAAAATGCAGAATAAAGGCTTGTAGAGTGTAATGATAAAATGCATCTATTGTTCATCACAAATGGTTAGAAGTTCTGTCTGCTGATGACTGTAGGCAGTGTACTTTGTCTGATGGGCAGTAAACCATAGGAAAGGTAGCAGGTGAGCTTGCAGGTGCTTTTGTAAAGAGGTATTTAATGTGCTCTTATTTGCAGGCAGAGGGCTCTTGTATTTGTATTTTGGATTTATCTCTCCAGCACTATTTGCATATATATTTATAAAGTGGACTGACTTGCTGCATGCACAACAGACCAGCTGAGCTCTCCTCCTATTGCAGAGCTGACCTGTGCTCTGTCGAAATGCCTTATTTGCTACATTAGTCCATGGTGTCACTTATGTCTAAAACATGTAAAGAAGCCTTTCTAACTGGAAAGGCTAATTCTAACTAAAATTCTAACTAAAAATATCAGAATTACTGTATAGAATTTCACCACAGAGATCAAAAATCTAGACCAATCCGTAAAACCTGTTTGGGCCAAATTCCAAGGTAAGCAGAAAAGAGTGCCTGGGAAAACCCAAGGAAATTATAGGGAAAAGTAGGTTTTGTGGTTTAACCCCAGCTGGCAACTGAGTGTCAGGCAGCCTCTCACCCACTCCCTACCTCTACTATCCATTGGGGAGGAGAATCAGAAAAAAGTAAAACTTATGTATTAAGAGCTTATGGGTTTAATAATTGAAACAAAACAAAATATAATAATATTACTATTTATAATAATAATAACATTAGTAATGAAAAGGAGGGAGAGGACTGATGCTATGATTCTATGAATAAAACCCAGGAGAAACAAGTAATGCACAGTACAGTTTCTCACCCCCTGCTCACCGATGCCCATCCTGTCCCAAAGAAGTGATCAGCCCCTTCCAGCCAACTCCCCCAGTTTACATACTGGGTGTGACATTCTGTGGTGTGGAATATCCCTTTGGCCAGTTGGGGTCAGCTGTCCCAGCTGTGCTCCCTCACAGCTCTGTGTGCACCTCCTCACTGGCAGAGCACGAGACAGTGAAGAGTCCTTGATTTAGGGTAAACACTACTGAGCAACAGCCAAAACAGGAGCCTGTTACAAACATTATTCTCTTACTGAATGCAAAACACAGCATTGTGCCAGCTACCAAGAATACTACTGACTTTATCCCAGCCATAACCAGGACAGGAGGAGATGCTGGTAGAAAATTATCGTTGAGTATTGAATTCTGTTGTTTATTATGGATCTGAGATTGCTAAATTGTAGTAGTTCTTAAAGTAGCTCTAGGTTATAAACTAAAGTATGGTGGTGTAGGAGTGACCCAGAAGGTCTGATTATCTTTCAGATCTCCAAAGGGCTTGTTCCTAGTTGATTTTGGTGGTTTTGGATAGACTGTTGGAGTCAGGAAAAGCTTGGGAACTTTTCCTGCTCCTCTGAGTGTTTGCTTTACCCTCAGAGCTCCACAAAAAAGGCTTGGCCTGCGAACCAAGCTTGTGGGAGCATTTGCCTCCACTTCTGGATGAACTGAGAACACCAAAGAAATGAGGAGATGGCTGTTTAGTGTACCACAGAGTGTGGAGTTGTAGTTTTTAGGTTTTGCTATATATGTTATATAGAGCCAACATGGAGATTTTAGGGTGTTGGCTGTTTCTTGTTCATCTTCTTCTCTCTTCTCCTTCTCTTCCTTTTTCCCTCTGACATGAGTTCCTGTGACTTGTTAATTGGTAGATAGAATTCAGTGTAAAGGAGACATATCAATAAGGTTGATATTCACTGGTTTTGGGAACAAAACAAGATACGTAAAGTTTTCTAACTGGTTGATAATAGATATAAAAGCTACCTGCTTTTGGTAGCCATTGCCATTCTGTCCTCGTGTTCCTGGAGGTCACAGCACAGTCTGTGCCTCTGAAACTCTGATAAGAACCAGAAATAAACAAGCTCTGATACAGCAGAAAGAAGCCTCATCTCATCTTTTCGGGACATGAGACACTGAAATAAGGAACACAGCCGGGCCAGATGTCAGGGGAAGATCACCTCCCCCCTAGCATAGACAAATATAAAATAAGGATATCAGACTTTGAAATTCAGTAGGCTAGCTGGCCTGAGTTTAAACACTTCTTCTTTAATGTACAGCTTGAACAATGCTTTTGTTGCAATTTCACACAGAATCAGTGTGCTCAGGACTAGAGTGATATTTATTGAAGAGTTTGGGATTTTTTGGGTGCTTACTTTGAGAGAGTTTTTCAGAAGAATTTCACTTAAAAATTTATATTTCTCCCATGTCTTATTTAGGGAGAAGGGGTTCTCAAGATAGAATTGAAGGTAAAACAGGAGTTACTTTCATGAAATCAGTGTTATTAGTTTATCTTGAATGAAAATGTATGGAGAAATTTTCCTCTTGTTTACATTTCTTGGATCATTATAAACATGAGGATGTAAAAATTAGAGGGGCTAGTAATAATTTGTAGATGGTGATATCTATCAGAAGTTGTCCCATAGTAAGCAGCCATTGTGATCTTTTCATTCCAAATCTTACTTTTCAGCATATTATTTCCTTATTCTTTAAAACTTATCCACAATGTGTTTTTCTACAGGCAACATAATGATTTTGAAATTTTAATCAAGTAAAAACTGCCATCAGATTGACAGGGTTTTTAAAATAACATATATCTTCCACCTCACATTAGATGACTTAAATGTAACACTATTGAAAAATGAAATTATTAAAACAATGAAATAAAAAATAAATGCCTAAATAGAGAGGCATTTGGGTATTTGTTTCATTCATGTGGATTTTTTTTTTTTTTTGCTTGATGAAATACTGCATTTATTATTTACTTAAATACTGCAGAAAAATATGCTGCTTGAAATTCAGGAGTGGATCAATTAGAAGGGCTTTGACAGAAGACTGAGACTATGTGATATTTGATGTTGCCATGGGAAACTGCTTTGCAAGAACATTTGCAGAGCAGATGGACCAAGATAAATAAAACAGATACAGGTATTGAATAGAGATTGTTTAATGTTCTGTGAAAAAACAGGAAAACAGGAACTTGAACCTATATAATATAGTTCTTTGATTCTACCTTTTTAAAATGAGTATGCTGTTTGATATGAGTAGTTCCATAGTGAAAGTTTCCTATAAATTTTTTTTTACAAGAAATCAATGAAAATGTCAGGTTTATTTGCCTCATCTTCTGTATTATGTGAAACCTGTAGTGTCCTAACTTTATGCCGTAATCCACTGCCTTTTTGGGCTAGTCTGTGAAGTTACATTTTAGTACACAAACACTATGAAATGAAAAATCTTTGTATTTTAGATGTTATAATTTTGTTAGCTTCACATGCTCTTGACTACTGGCAGCTCTTCTATAGCCTTATAAACTAGCTTTTTTCCTTGATTTAAAAAGTAAAAAAATATAAGGCACATACCCTGTTTAAGAGCTAGAATGTCTTTATAATCATGTGTTTGATTATACAGAAGTTTGTTTCCATAGCAACATGAACACAAAAGATAATCATGTGACTATCTACATATGCCTTTGTGTGAGTACCTGTGTACAGAAATACACTGTATTTCTGTTTAACATGTATTCTTTGTTCTGCCTGGCAATGAATAAAATAGGCAGATGCTGTTTACTTTTTCTCGAAGGAAATAGGTCATTAGAAAATTTAAACTAATTTGTAGTCATATCTTTTCAACAACTCAAATTCAAACTCGTGGAAAGAGAAAGCTTCTGGAAAAATAAAAGCTTAATCTGCTCCCTTGAAGAGCTATAATTTCAATTTCTAAAGGATTTTTTTTTCCTCTAAGTACTATGTTGATTATAAAATATTTATTTGGATTTTCTACACTCTAATTGTGCTTCTGTTTTTCATGACTTATAAAACTTGCTCCACAGGTTGATGTGTCCACATGAGTGGAACAATTCTTTAGGTGATGCTGTCATAAACCCATGAATGCTGACATAAGTGTTGGTGTTTTCATTTAGTAGGAAATACCATGAAATTCCATTCCACTGAGCACCATGCAGGTGATCCACATTTTTAGAGTGCATGTAATCCAACTCTTTTTGAGTGTTCAGAGCAATGTTTGTTTGCTTTTTAAGTAAGTCTTTCCATTATGAAAGGAAATACATTCGATATATTTGTTATGAATCCATTTTAAATATCAGATGTGAATATCTGCCTGAAGTTCTATGTTTATATACGTTCTGCTTGCTCATGGGAAACTAGCAGCGTTAGAAGCAGGAATTATTGGGGAAATTTTTTGTCTTTTACAATGACAGAATCACAGAATCGTTAGGGTTGAAAGCGACCTCTGGAGGTCATCTGGTCCAACCCCCCTGCCAAGGCAGGGTCAGCTCGAGCAGGTTACACAGGAACACGTCCAGGTGGATTTTGAATATCTCCAGGGAGGGAGACAATTAAGTGGATCAGAGTGTCTGAATTTCTACTGTTGCTTTTAATCTGTGGTTTTAAAATCTTGCCATTAATATCCAGGAGTCCAAAAGACATGTTGGCATTCTTAGGGTCAGGGTTTCTGTATCTTTCTAGCTTTCAGCTATAACCTTTTCATGCCTTTTCCACTAGCTAAAGCACAATAAACTTGATTGTACATTTTTTTCCCATGCATTGTGGAGAAGAGATTTCATAGGTGATTAATTTAACATCTTTTCAATTTATTTTAAGCAGAGACCAGTTAAAAACACTTTCCAGAATAATAAAATTTTTTGAAGACTGGCTAGCCCTTTGGTCAGAGCAGGGTCACAGGGTCACCTAGCACATGTTGCCCAGGACTATACCCAGTGGGGTTTTGAATATCTGCAAGGATGGAGATATATCTTGGGCAACCTGTGCCATTGGTTGACCGCCCCCATAGAAAAAAAATTAAATCATTATGTTTAAATGGGATATCTTTTATTTAATTTGTGCCTGTTGCCTCTTGCCCTTTCACTTGATACTACTGAGAAAAGTTCTGCCTTCCTTAATCTGCCACTGACCAGGTATTTATAAGCATAGAACAGATCCCGCTGAGCCTGTGCCTCTCAAGGCCCCCATCTCCCACAGCTTCTCCTCATACAAAACGTGCTCCAGTCCTTTCCTTACCCACATAAACTTCAGCTGGCCTTGCTGCAAGAAGTCTTTGCCTCTCTTGGGCCCAGGTCTGGGCTACCCAGCCCAGCATTCAGGATGCCTCACCAGTGCTGAGCAGATAGCAGGGGTGGCCTCCTTCAGTATGCTGGTGACGCTCTTCCTCATGCAGAGTGGCTGTGGGCCTTCTTGGCTGCGAGGGTGCACTTCTGGCTCGTGGCCAGCTTGTTCTCCCTTAGGTCCTTTTCTGCCAACATGCACGGGATTATTCCTGCCAAGCGCAGCACTCCACTTTCTCCCTGTATTGAACTTCATGAGGTTACTGTTGACCTGTTTCTCAGCCTTCAAGGTCTTTCTGAATGGCAGGACAACCCTCTGATGTATCAGCTACTCTTAGTTTTGTATCTGTGCATTCTGCCTCACCTTGGAAGTTATTGATGAGTTGCTGAGCAATATTGGCTCTTGTATTGACACCTGGTGTGTGCCTTTGATGACTGGCCTCTGGTGATCTTGATGCTGCTGATCCACAACAGCTTTTTTTGGCCAGCAGCTCAGTGAGTTTTCTGTTTGCCTTACTCTCCATTCATCTATTTTGTGCTTCATCAGTTTGTCAGGGAGAAGACAATGGGAAGCTGTGACAGAAACATTATTAAAGTCATGATAAGCCATGTTCAGTGTTCTGTCCTTGTCCACTAGGTCAGCCTGGTCATTGTGAAAGGCTATCAGGCTGTTCAGGCACAATTTCCCTTCCATATATTCATGTTTACCATGTCCAAACACTGTCTTATCCCTCCTGCATTTAGCAATGCTTTTCAGGTTTATTTTCTCCATTCCTTTCCTAGGAGTTGAGGTGAGGCTGGGACTGAATTTCTTGAAAGTAGAGGTGATATTTATTCTCTTCCAGTCCTCAAAGTTTCCTCCCCTCCCCTTGATCACTGTGATCTTTCTTGATCTTTCAGTGATTGAGTGCTCTCACAATGACATCCTCCAGCTCTCATGCATGTGGTACGTCTCATTATGGCCCATGGATCTGTGTGCATCCAGTTTGTTTAAATGCTTCCTAACCTGACCCTCCTCCACTGAGAGGAAATCTACCTTGTGCCGGGCTTTCCCATGGTTTTCAGGGACCTGGAAGAGCTGAGGGATGGTTTTATCAGTAAAGAGTGAGATGAAGAAGGCATTCAGTGTATTGGCCTTCTTCATATCTTTTGTGACAGGTCTCCATCAGCAGGGAGACCATTTTCCATAGTCTTCCTTATGCTGCACAACACCAGTAGAAACATTTACTGTTAACCTTTATATGAGCTATCTGCCTGTGTCTGTGATCCCAGTGAAATTGAAATTCTCTAACTGCATGCAGACATCTTAATTTGTCCTGTTTGCTTTGCTGTGTGCATTAGCAAAGAGGCTCTTTGGAGAGGTACAAAAGCATGCTGTTTTCCCAGAAAAGATAGAATACCTTTACCCATAATTCTGCCTGGTAGGCATTTCCCTATGTACATGTACACAGTTGGGGTGGGACCCCTACAGTCCTGGTGTTTTGCTTACAAATTTCCTCCTGTTGATATTGCCCCATACTCTTTGCTTGCCAACCTGGTCTTTCACTTCCTCTCTTGATTGCTGGTCATGCTCTCCTGCTCCTGTTACTCCTAGTTTGAATTTGATTGGCCAGCCTGTTGGCAAAATGTTTGTCTCCACTTATGTGGACAGCATCTCTGCTAAACCATTCTCTGTCCTTGTGGAACATCCTGTGATCATTTAAAATCTAAAATCCCATAGCCTGCACCAACTGCACAACAAATTCTTGACTTGAGGGAACTGTCACTTCCTTCTTCACCCTTCTGCCTTCTGGAAGGATTGAGGAGAAAACTTCCTGAGCTCTCCATGCACTTGACCCCCCCACATAACCTAACAGAGCATAATCAGTGCACAACACTTTCTTCATTGCCCCTGGCATCATCTTCGGTGCTCGTGTGGGAGAGCAGTAGAGAGTCACAGTCTGCAGCAGCCTTTTGGAATGTCCTGCTCTGAGTCTCCAGCAGGCTGCAAACCTCCCTGAGCAGCAGCTGTGGGATTCAGTCCCCCCCAGCAGGGAGCTTCCTGCTGCAAATACCCACCGCAGGTGCCTGTGCCACTGGCTTGAGTCCCTTGTAGGGCAGAGCTTGTATTTACCAGACAATTATTTTAGTTAAGTTTTATGTTTTATGTATTTTACTCTTTGTTTTGTGAGCAAATATATGTAAAAACATTACTGGAGAACTAATGACATGTTTTGGCTTTTTTTGTTGTTTTATTAAGCTTTGTTTATTTTTGAATGTTATCCTTCCAATGCCATATGGGTTAGCTGGCTGTGCAAAGGCTTTTTGTACTAGTGTGGCTGATAGAGGGAAAATCATGTGTGGTTTTCCTGTGCTCAGGAAGGTCAAGGAGTAATCTCAAATCAGTCTGAAAGTCTACAGAAAGATTAAGGGGTATCAGTATCTGGTACAGGGTTTGATCAAAATTATTTAAGATTACCTTTCAAGTCCAGAATTTTTCCTTTAGGTTACATCAGGAAGACGCCAGCATAAAAAGTTTTCCCAAACCTTGCTTCATAACATATTTTAAGGCAATGAAATAGATGCTATTTTAACAATATAACTAATTTCACTTGTGTGTTGTTTCTATTTGTTTTAGGAAATGAACCCAGGAAGTAATGTGAAAGGTCATGTGAAGCTCTGTCACAGAAGAAATTTTCTAAAAGATTGCTTTACCTGTAAGTTCTTCTTTTCTGTTAAATATTAAGTTATATCATACTGTGGGGGGGAAAAAAGGGCTTTATTTTGGCATTTTGACTTGCAGCTTAATTGTGAAGAAAACCTTTTTCATGTGCAGTGTGTGGTAACACATGCTATTATTCACTTTCCATATTTTAGTAAAGCCCAAACATATGTTTTTTTCTTTAAGTAAATAACTAAAACTAACATTTTCCCTAAAACCTATTAAGATTTTGAATACAGCGAGCAAGATTTTCATGCTGTTTCATTACAGATTATACATCCACTGTGATGCATGCTCAACTGCAATTGCTTAGTTTTCAGAAATTCTTTTAAAAGTGAAAGGTAAAAATTATTTAAACTTGTATGAGAGTGTGAAACTACCAATAAAAGCTCTTTGCAAAGATTTCATGTGCGGGTGCCTGCTGTGACTGAGACACCTTTGGGATTCAGAGTTATTAAATTATATGATAGTGCCCTTTACAATTGTGTCACCTGTGGCAAAGAATTTTCTTCAAGCTGAAGTGAACTCATTTAATTTTGTATATATCTCACAATAAACTCCACTTAAGAATTTAAACTATTGCTTTCACCTTGAGTATAATTGTCTACATCAAAATACTTAAATTGGGAGATATGAACTTGCTCTCCTAGAAAAATTACAAGAAAAATATTAAAAGATCCATTTTACACAAGGAACCAAAACCATTAGGCTTCATTTTGGCAGATTCACGTGGGTGGTGGCAGAGCTTAGAACAGAGTACAGAAGTTCTTAGTCCCTGTCAGGAGATATAATTTGAAAATATGTAAATATGCCAAATAAGTATATCCTGAAGGAGACTGGGAGTTTGCAAGCTCCAATTTCAGCATTATGTTAATTTTTTCCCTTTTGTATGTAATTATCATAGTTCAACTAAGCATCACCTAGATAGCAAGTCCTTGAAAATTATGAGGAAAGCACTATTGAAAAATGTTTCAAAACTGATAGTAGGTGTTTAATCCTTTAAAAGTAATAATTTCAGAATTTTTTCGTTATCTAGCACTATTTTAAAGTAGCAGCAATGCCTTTACATGGGCAGCATAAGTAATTTAGTTTGCCATAAAATCTTCAACCAAATAAAAACTGGCAAACACTAGTCCTCCACAATTCAAGCTTCTTATGAAGTTTCAGAAAATCTCCTGATATTTATTTAGTTTTCTTCAAAATGTACTTCTTTGTCTCAGTATTTCTTTACTACTCTGATAAAACTTGGGGCAGTCATAAAGTAAGTAGCAATACAAGCAAATCTGTTAGAAATTAGAACCTTAATTCTGCATTTTGAGTTGTAAAATAGAAACATTATTGTCTTTGTTATATTAATATTCACACAGTACTGGTGGAGCTTCCGCAATTGTCCTGCGTTTTAAAGTGTATTAAAATTACTCCAGCATTGGAGCATTTATTTTGGTTTTGTCAAAGAATCTGGATGGGCTGTTTCAGGATAATTCAAGGAGACTTCTACAATTAGTCAAGGAAGAGAGAAGAAAAAGTGCTGCTCTGATAATGCTGTGTTAATCACTGAATTAGTCATATTTTCAGTATTATTTGATAGGTTTAAATACTTAGCACTGGTCAGGTGGATTTCCAGTATCATAACCTTAAAAGTAGGTAGCCTTAAAAGAACAAAAATGGTAAGATATTGAGTTAGAATTGGCTAATTTATTTCAGTTTTTTCTTCTCTTTCAATTATTTACTCTGTTCTTTTCTTCATGTCTCCCTGTGAAATTCTAGTATTTGATTTGTGTGCACATGTATATGTATGAGTGTGGGTGGGTGTGTATCCATTAGAGATATTTATATACAGTGAAGATAAGACAACAGTTGGGACAAAAGTACAGAAATGGCTTGGAAAAACCATAGGTGAGAACTTGGAGAAAAGTCCTTGACAGGATGCAAACGTTGAGAGTTGTGTTGCACGCTGAGCAATAAAGTACATTTACAGCCTCCCAGACAACAAGTGCATTATTTGGAATCCTGCAAAATGCTGATTTTAATACCGTGACTGCATTTGAGGACAAAATAGCAGAAAAATCTTTTTTTTTTTTCCTGATCTAAACTGTTTGAAACATTCTCTGTTACTACAACTACAGTTGTAGACAATTGTGAAGTCTGGTTAACAAGCTGGCAATATCCAATAATATTTTTTATTGTAGACTCCAATTGATTTTATAATTCACATATTCAACCATTATATTGGTATAAACAGAAAAAACAACATAGGGAGGAAGAAGGATGTTGTTGTCATTATTATTGTTATTTTATGAGCACAGGTTGCTACAAGACAGAGAAATCTAAAATTTTTAACCATTACATAGTTCCAACTTATTTGTCTTTTTGCTAGAAATAATTCCATACTGTTAATTTTTTTTATGGATTAGAAGCATTTCTGTTATACATTTAATGTACCTGCTAGTATTCTGAATTAATCAGTATTGTAAAACTGGCTGTCATGATACACAGACAAGCAATGGCATAACTCATTGGGATTTGTAGATTGTGGGGGCAATTACTTATTATGATCAGTTTTTTAATTATTATAATTTTCTTCCCAAAGGAGTTTCCATGTATTATTTCTATTAATATTAGCTGTTTAACAAATCACAGCATCATAGAATGGTTTGTGTTGGAAGGGCCCTTAAAGATCATCTCGTTCCAGCTCCCTGGCCATGGACAGGGACAGCTTCCACTGGACCAGGTTGCTCAGAGCCCCTTCCAGCCTGGGCTTGAACACCTCCAGGGATTGGGCATCCACAGCTTCTCTGGACATCCTGTTCCAGTGCCTTCTTACCCTCTGAATAAAGAATTTCTTCCGAACATCCAACCTAAATCTCCTCTCTTTTGGTTTAAACTCTTCCCTCTTTTCTTATAATTATCCGCTTGTGTAAAAAGTTACTCTCCCTCTCTTTTGTAAGCTCCTTTTAAGTACTGAAAGGCCACAAGTAAGAAAATAAGAATCTTTTAATACCTTTCTTTTCCCCCCCACAACTGGATTGTTCAATGTTCAGCTAGCCACCATCAAAATAATATTTCAGTCCTGTGCTTACAAAAGATCAAAATTTTATCCATCATAATATGTTCTGTGTTAAATAAGGAGTAGCACAAAGTCTACTGCTATATTTTTATAGAAGAACTGGAAGTTCTAGATATGAACCAGAGGTTCTAAATATGATAGCCATTCACCTTGACAGAAAATTAGGAGTAGAAATGTTCTGTTTACACATTAAATTATTCCTGTTTAGGAAAAGCATATTTGCTGATGCGCAGCAACAAGTGCTCCTCATTTTCTTTGAGTAATTTTCTTGCTGAATCTTGGAGAACTTAGTTTTTTCTCCTATTCTTTTCATGCCCTCTGGAAAAAAAAAAAATTGAAATACCTTCTCTTGATTTGCAGCTACAGGGTTGGGTCAATTATTTGGAGATCCTGATGAGAGTCAAGTGCAAGTATGGCAAAAGGGAAGACTAACTTGAGTTAAAAATTAAAAACACACTGCCAAAATCAGTAGTAGGAACTGAAGTTATGTCTATGGAAACTGATGAACACTAACACAGATTTTTTTGTTGTAGAAAATTCCAAGACCTGAAGAGCACATTAATTTTCAGGGAGTGTCATGCACAGCTCTAATTAGGGTTTCACTGATCCCTGGGGATTGAATCTTCCACTGCTCTCCTCATGCCTGCCTCTCGTCTTTCTGAACTGAACTTGGACTTGAACTTTAATATCATGTGTTACCCATTTTCATGTCAGCTTCTGTCAATATAATCAGGGGAATACAAGTTTTAATTGTAGCATTTCTGCATACTGTAAGCATCTTCCTGATCATAAGCTTGTACAAACCTAAATTGCAGAGTAAGGAGAATAGAATTATTGCAGAGGTCTTTCATGTTTTGCTTCATTACTTATTATGTAGATTTTCTTTTAATCGGGGGTGTACTGAGGAATATAAATAGATGTATCTGAACTGATGACACTAAGAAATACAACAGCTGTCCCTGTTGTTGCTTGTTAATATGGTGTGCTGAGGTGTAATTTCATGCTTTGTTAAAATCAGACATATTAACTATGATTTGCTGAAGGTGAAATAAGGGGACAGGCTCCGTGAAATTTCTTTGTTTTAAAAAATATATGGTACCTAATATTCATGGAAAGTAGTGGTCAGGAAAAAGTGTCCTGTAAGTTAAATATGTTGACACAGTAAAGAGCATTGATGAAACTAAACCAAAATATTTTATTCCTTACAGTCAGTATGCAGTTAATATTTTCTCTAGGCATAAACTTCCAAAATCTCAGGTAGTGTCACGATGCGTGTATAGATATCAGAATGGTGTGAGCCAACAAGTGCATAGCATTCATAATCCACCAGGCATGGCTTCATTAGCTGCAGAACATAAGGAAAGCTGGAGGATTCTGTGAAGTGCCTTAAAAATTAAGAGTTTGAAAGCTCCTCATTTAGCACTGCTCCACAAGCACCACTATATTTGAAAAAGTGCTGATAGGGAAAAAACAAAAAGACAGATAAACAAAAATATTGCAAAGAATTCTCAGAAATTGAAAGTAGGGTAGTCTATTTCAATGAATAAAAAAAAATTGAGGTCCAGTGGGAGAGAAGAAAGGGAATGATACAAGCAGTGAGTACCTCAGAACAATAGTTGTTATTTTTGATTAGTCTAATGTTTTTCAAATTCAGTGGAAGACAACTTCTTAGTTTATTTTCAGTTTTGTGAAAATATACATCAATTCTATATATTTTTATCCTTAATAAGTCTCTGGTTAATTATGTGTAGGTCTAGGGAATGTGTGGTTAAAAGTTGTAAATGTTTTGATTCTTTCATTTAGCACAATGTGCTTACAGTATATGCTCCCAAATAATGCAACAAGATTTGGCTTCACAGCCTCTCTCAAGACTGAATTTGCATCTGTTCCTCTTGACTGTCTTGACCATGCTACAGAAGTAGCTTGGGAGGGAAGGAATGAGCATTGTTATGTAGCCTGTCATTTTTACTTCACCTGCTTGTTGCACTCGTTGCATATTACTCCACAGTTAGTCCATTGACAGTAAAGGTTACCTGGGGTTAAGAGCCAGTGACATTTTTTTTTGCTGACTCTGTTTGAAAATACTTGTTTGTCCTGCAAATAAGATTAATGCACTTTAGAGCAAGAGTCATAATGGTACAAAAATACAAAGAAAATTCTATATGGTTTAATTCGTACCATTTAACAGGTACAGCAATTTCAGGTGAGGTATGGTATTGTTATGTTGTATGTCTACATCTCATACTATCTGGCTTCAAGCAGAAAACTTGGTTTCAGCTTCCCAGCAGACAAAAGGTTCAACTCCAGTACCAATAATTTACAGTGTGGAAAGATTGTATCGTCACAAAGGTGCAAGGGGGCATCAGGACCTCCAGAGTGCCCACACAGGGACACATCTCTCTGGGGAGCTTCCTTGGACCCATTGAAAGCAGAACCCTCCTCAGAAACCCCACATTGGTAGAGAAGCAACTTCCACTTTTTTCCTTCATGTTGCCTAGAAGTTGATGTGTCACTGAGCATTGTGTCTCCCTCCTCTGAAGGCAGGCTTTAGGTGGGTGTCTCAGGAAGTGTCATTCTGCAGGATTGCTCTTGCCATAGACTACTGATACAGTCTGAAGGACTGTCATGATCGTGGCCTTATTGTGCCTTCCACAGGGCTAAAGAGGGTAATTATTGATTAGTGTAATGAACCAAAGACAGTACTGTTTTTGTGGGCTGATTCATGCGGGAGTGGTCTAAGGATTCGTTTCCACTGCCACCTCAGTAGTTTCCTGGAAAAAAATGTGTAAGCTCTTGACTCTAAACTTGAATGGGAGAAGCAAATTTATACTTCTGTAATTACTTTGATTGCAGTTTCTTGTTGTAGTCTATTTCAGGTAAACCTACAGGGCATGAATCATAAGAAATTGCTAGCTAGAAAACAGAATGTCAAGAGGTGCTTTTGCTCCTCAATTAACTAGTTTAGCATTAATGTCAGGTCTGTGTAGCTGTAAGATTAGGGTTGTTTTTATTTCCTTTTCTTTTTTTAAATCCTGTGTGCATTGTGAGAGCATTTCCTTTCAACTGTGCAGTCATCTCTGATAGCTTGCTTTTGTTTTTAGATTTTCTATGACTTTTGTACTCCTCAGGCTTCAGGATACCCTCTTTGTACAGCTCTTGGTTTGTGACTGTGACTCTTAGCAGAAGGTTTATTTAACAGAAAACAACCTAAAGAGTGGCATTAGAAATTCCTGTCAAATAGACAAGAAGGAAATAGGAATACTGATGTGTTTCCTGTGTGTGTTTCTACTTTCGTGAGTATTCAGTGAAAGAAGTCTATATTTTAAAGGTAAGTAAACAAACAAAACTTATCTGCAGCTTTCTGTTGACTTAGGAGCTGGGAATTATCAGCGGCTTGTGGGTGTTTTTGGTTGACTAGCCCAGCAGTGTACGTGGTTTATATCACACAGAGCTGAGTAGAAGATCTTGAGAAAACAAGGTTTTGTGCACTATTGCCACCTCCCATGACTAGCATTGCATATGTGTTGCTGCACTCCTTGGCCTTTCCAGGTTCAATTATCTTGTTATTAGTGGTAAGAGTGGAAAAATAGTCCTGATAGGGGTATATTGTGTGTTTAAATAGCTAAAACACTATAGTTTGTAGCTGTAGGTGTAGCTAGAATTTCTTAGCAGGTACACCCTGCAACATGTCTTGGCCATCTTGTTCCGTGATTGGAGACATGGCTGGACTAGAGCTAGGCGTGATTCCTCCTGTGCGTGAGGATTCCTTGCTGAGGCATCTGACGCCTGCACAGGTCAAAGAGGAATGATGGGTATTAATCTTGTATTCCTTTGGAAGATACCATTTCTGGAATGTTTTGCGGAAGTCATTTAAGAATTCCTGCTAAAGTGAAAACTTCCTTTGATAAACTCGTTTGTGTAAAGTGTCCAGAAAGTTAATTCCTGAGGCTAAGTTAGCACTGACAGCACTAATTTTCTCTCTTAATTTCAGAGCATTAAATTTGTCCAGACATCTGGCTTAGTAGAGGAAAGTTGTTGTTTTGGAGGGTAGACTGCACACACTTAAAGTGGCTAAGGTTAGGTGGTATATATACACTCTTTCTATCCGTCAAAGAATCAGGATGACAACAACTTCCATTTTGAGATAAACCTGGCTTTCATATTGAAATGATCTGTTGAATAGATGGGAGTCGTGTGCATGTTAAAGAAGTAGATTAATTACCTGCAGTGAGTCAATTTGGCTCAATTGACACTAGTGGGCAGGAGGATCCTGGAATGACCCTTACAGCCTGGGTTTCGTAGGTGCTCCCATCAGGAGTGTCTCATGGTGCCACCAGGTCAATAATAGGCTGGCTTCCACCTGCTCAAACATTGACAGCCCCGAGAGGGGAGAACAGCTGAGCCTTCTCCTGTGGGAGCAGAGCTGTGAGGCTGGAAGGCTGGAGCTGAGGGGGTGCTCTGGAGAGCCTCTACCCTCACGTGTATTGACTCAGCAGTGGCAGAGTTCGTGTGTCAGGCTGGCGCTGTCTTTGTGCGAGGTGATCTAATGAAGACATTTCCTGGGAGCTGACAAAATGTTACTGCATTGCTCACAAAGAGAAATTGAAAGCTTACGTTCAGTTCTTGAGAAAGCAAAATGGCATCAATTCTTTTCTGACCACAGACTGAGATGTTTTGTTCTGGAAGAGATTGAGTGTATTTTATTTTAAATTACGTTGTTTTGGGTTTTTTTTTCCCTCAGTAAATCACCCCGTATTTTAATGGAGCTAAATATACAAAATAGAGAAGACCCATGGATAAGCAGAATTATGAGACAAAAAGATATAAAAGGAAGGTATTAGATTTTTTTTCCTGGAAGATTTCTCTGAATTCCAATGTTTTAATAGTCCACATAAATAAATTTTCAAAGATATCACCATGAATAACAATTTTTTTGTATTCGAGATACACATTTAAGTACAGCTATGCTGCTGCTACTACTGCTACTACTGTTTTTAGGTGGAATGATGGCATGTTGAACACATTGAAACAGGCAGATGTGAACTCGTCTGGAGAGTTGTATTCATGACCAATAACAATTAAAAATTATCTTATTAGCTCTTATAAGTCTCATCTGAGACCTAAATGTGTATTTTGCTAATGTATCCTATAAACAATTCTGTCAACAAAGCTTCTAAACATATTCTGATTCTTAATGTAATTATGACTTTAACTGTATTCAGCTGTAACTGAATTATTTAGGCTAATTTTATGCTTTATGAGAATGCCAGCCTTTTGCAATTTATGAAATTTCTTCTGTACAATTTCATTTAGTAGGCTTTTGCTTTCTGTCCTGACAACATTCTTCATCTACATTTTCTATAGATCTTTCGTTACTTTATTCACTTTTGTTCCTCATCATTCATCTCCTTCAGCTGGATGCTCTGTCCTTTTCTTCAGTGTTTATGCAGGTGGAAGTTCTGTAGATTTCATACTGTTTAAGTGAAGCTGATGGGGTGGGAGTGTCACTGTGAATGTTTATAACCTTGCAGCAATTATTTCTGTGAAACTGGTTAAACCTTCTGCAAAACAAATGGAGAGGAAGTACAGTAGCAGTTTTGGGTTTGTTTTGTTTTTTTTTTTTCCTACTTTTTATGTTGGTTATAAAAGGGTTTAATTTGATCCTATTGGACTGCACCTATAATGTGCTTACTTTATGTTGGAATAAGTCATAGTAATAGTTTCCTTTGTTTGTTGCAAGAAAAGTGCCCCAATACCCATGTGTAGTTGTTTTCACAATTGTGATCCCTGAATGGAAGAAAAGATGGTATTTACAGACGCAAGTTGAGTACTGTTATTATTGCAAGGAATGTGACGTGGGAAGGGTTACAATGATTCTTTGAAATCAGAGAATTTTTATCCTTTTGTTGTTCTTAACAAATGTAATTTTATGTTAACTTAGCCTAAACATTCTAATTTTATTAAGACTGGGTTTCTAATTTTCTAGACATGGCACACATATAAAGAAGTATTTTTTTCCTGTAGGAGTGCCTAACATCTAAATATATGAAGAACACGTGGGTTGAAAATGGAGTTTTAGAGTGGTAGCTTTTTCTTTAAACATAGCTTACTTGTTCCTTCCTTTACCCCCTATTTTCTGGTTGTAAGAAAGTTTCTTGTCAAGAATCTTTCAAGGAAAGCTGTAATGAAGTGGTTGTTCACTTAAAAACATATTATTATGAAAAAACGATAATAATAAAATAAAGAGTACTGGTTAAATGACGAAATTGCACCCACAGCTGAGTAGACAGCATAGAAGGCAGATGCCTGTGCGTGTGTTGTGCTCATAGTCATCCGCTGCGCTGAGTAAATTGGGTTGTGCAGTGCAGAGAAGGGCAGCTCTCAGCTTGTTGTTACTCATCCACTACCAGGGACTCATGCTCAGGCAACAGTGGGAAGTTTCAAGGCTTTTCTAAAGCAAACAGTTCCAAAAATTGCAACTGTAGGGCACTTGATCTAAAACCAGATTTGTACCTGCTATTAATTGGATCCCGGGTGGACTGCACGGTGTGCGGCAGTAAGGGAAAATTTTGCCTTTGCGTCACAAATGTAATGAAACTCTTGACCCAGTGCCACTAATAGCCGTGGCTTAGTTGACACAATCTTGTAGCTTTTTTAAGCTAGTAGGACAGCAACAGCTCAGGTCTGTGATAAGTATTTCATTCTTAGCTGAGTAATAGGGGAGAACAAAGCTGCTTCATTCATTGCTTTGTGTCTTATAGACATCAGCTTTTTATTCCTTCTGTTAAATGCGTGTTACGGTATTGTTAATAGAGATCTTATTATTTTTTGTGTCACTTCACTTTTCCTTACTGCCAGTGAGGGAAAATCATCCAGTGAGGGGTCATTTTTTAACTGCATTTTCTATCTGAAATGAGAATTTCAGTGAGATAAGAAAGCTCTGGGTTTTCGGTTTAGTTGGTTTAAGTCTACTATTATGCTGGAATAGTCCAGTGGGATGAGTTTTAGGTGATAAAATACCTTGTCAGGCAGCTGAAGAATATTGGAAGGAGGGAGCAAGAGCCAAGTAGGAGGAAGTTCTACAATCTATTTATGAGATAGGATATTTTTATAAGGTAAATGATTCTTAAAATATTGTTATCTACAAAGTGTTTATCAATGAATGATGTTATAAAAAAGTTATAATAGAACAAGATGTACCTCAGTCTTTTTCGTGAATATTTGAAGGTGCAAAATTTGTTCAAGGTGCTTTGAGACTCATCCTTCTGGGGAACATGGAAATGTTATCTTTGCAAACTTTCCTGAAGGAATTTTAAAAATCTCCCCTAAATAATGTTTTTCTGAAATGGGTATTTTGCTAATTCTAGAAAATACTCAGTTTCTGCTTCAAAAATATTTTCTATTTCTAGATTTTCCTTATTTTGACCTGAACCAGTTCATTACTGTCATGAAGCATGTTTGATATCTAGTGCATCTTTTTTATGGTAGGAATAAATTTTTTTTAAATTATCTTTGAAGAAAACAGAACAAATCAAGAAAATTTTTCAAATATATTCAGTGTAGAATAAAGTAATGACTGGAGTGAAAAGGATAGTTTTTTAATAAGATCATAGTGGATTTTCTAAGGAATTTGTTGCCAAATCATGTTTGAAGTATAGCAGCACAAGGCTTTTAACTTATTTAGACTCTTCAGAAAATCCAAAACCTAATCCCAGTTTAAGTGACAAAATAAGTAGCACTCAGAGTAGAGGATCCTTAGGTGCAGAATTTAGAAATACTCTTTGGAAAAAGCCAATTTTATTGGTTTTGAGGTATTTTTGGTTTTTTTTTTTACCTTTCAGCTAGCATTTTCACTAATGTGCCTATTACATGGTATAGTAAAATAGTCATATTGTCCAAAGCCTTTATTTTCCCCAGTACTCTGCATTTTTCCACTTTTTCAGCCATTTTTTATGGGGTTTTTCCTTGTTACTTAGAAGTATTGACTTCAAAGTGTGTGTTGGATTTCTCTATGTAGTTTCAAGTAGTTTTTCACTGGCGTATTCGACAGTTTTAAAATGTCACCAATGTATGGGCCTAGTTACTAAACCCACTATTTTTGTGCACTGAAGAAACAGATTTTCCATATCTATTTACTGAAATTAGTGTATATGGTTTGCTGTCTGCATATAGTGTCTACTTGGAGACAGATGCTACCCTTGTGTTTTTGCCACACTGTATACCTCAATGAGAATAAAGATTTATTCCCTGCTTGCAGTGCTAGTTACTAGAAAATGTCTGTAAGCTTATGCTGTAAATGGTCTTGAAATGTGGGGGTTTTTGTAGTGTCCCACTGATAAGAAGTCTCTCAAGGGGGGCAAAAACCCCAAAGTGGTTGGAATTGAAATAGAAATAGTGATTCCTTGTTCTGTCACTTTCAGTTTGTATATTCACCCAGTGGCAGCATCATTTTATGGGTGGGCCTTTGCTGGGTAAGAAACATGTGATACTTGTGCCAAGGCTGTGATTTCGCTCGTGTCTCTAATGGTAGCTTTTAAATCCCAGGAGGTAAATCGGAGTGGTTTCACATCTTGGAGGTGTTACAGTGTAATCCTTACTTTCAGAACTGGGGTATATGTGCTGCTCAGAGAATGGGAAATGAAGACTCTTACTTTCATAAAAGTGAGCTTTATAAAACTGGGTTTTCTTTTGCAGCGTACAAATGGTGTGTGAAGTGTTGCTGGTGTTTAGAAGTCACTCCTAGTGAGTCTTAAACTGTTGCACTATAAAAAAAGTGTGATAATTGGTAACATGGTAAGGTACTCAACAGTACAAAGTAGACTTCTAATCAGTATGTGATGTGAAGAAACTGGTTATCTTTATAGCACAAGGAGGGTGAGTTGTAAACCTTAATTCAATCCCCAAGATTAATTTATTAGCTGTTTTTAACCAGGAGATTGACAAATCTGACACTTTGTTAATTTAGCCTCTTAATAACCTCTTCTGACTCTTTTTAAAAATGCAGTTTTTCAGTGAGAAAAACAAGAAAAAACTTACTTGTGTCTGACAATATTCCTGGAAAAGATGACTTCAGAAAGTGTACTGAAGAGCAATTGTAACTTTTTTCCTGATTGTTTTTGATTGCTATGGGCAAATGATGAAAAATCAGACTCACCAAAGGTGAAATAGCTGAGTGTGGAGGAGGTGGGCACTCTGAAGTGTTTAGTGGAACTTTAAAGAACTGTAACTAGTATCGGATCTTCTTAGGTTGGATTTTCTTCCAGTGCTTAAGTAGGAGTGTGATTACAGAACAAGTGCTTTTCATAGTATCCTCATATTGCACAGGAGTTAACTCCAAAAAGAACTACTTTTATGTGGTGGTGTTGGTGGGAATTCAGTTTTTTTATTGAAGCCTGAAAGAGGAGATAAATGAAATAGCATATTACATTTAATCTTATCTTCCAAAGCAAAGCATGCAGGCAGAGGTAAGATAAAAGTATGATTACATTAATCTTGCAATGTTTAGAAAGCTGGTAATGGGGTAACACAAATATATAACTAAATCTGTGGAAGAGATGTGTTAATTTGGAAGGAATACTTAAAACTCATAATCTTCAGAAATACATTGGGATAGTTGCAATGATAAGCCTGGGAGTTGATGTTGGAGGGTGCTTTCCCTGTAGGAAATAATTTTATTGTCTTTTTTTTCCTGCATGCCTCCCCGCTGAATTATCACTGTTAGATGCTAAGCTCCATGGAAAAGTAACAGGCAAAATAACTTCCTGCCAGACTCTTGATTCCCTTATCAATAAGCAACATGCAAAAACCTGAATAATTTTTATTTCAGTATTACTTTTCAAAAACTGTTCACAGGTTTGAAAGTAACCATTGGATCCTCAAGAACAGGAACTCGAGGGATTGGTTTTCTGAATCTGGGTCTGCTACAATTTAAAATGAGAAAGCTGTGTTGTGATAACAAACTCGAAGTTAGTATGGCCATGTCCATCTAAGTGTAATAGCTAATTACAGAATTAGGTAAGCATCATAATACCGAACTGTATTTGATTAGAAATTAATATCTTTGTACTATTTATGTGATACTGCTTTTGGTATACTTTCACAATTTTAAGATTAAATTACAAAGTTAATACCATTTTTTTAATCTTGTAATTCAATAACCCTTTGAAATTCTTGTTTTCTGGAGAAAATAAAGAGAGATGAAGAAAAGTCTTGTGCATGTTTTGAAGAATTCTGTATCACACAATTCTAACCTTAATTATCTTTATTTAATCAGAAATGCATTCCATGTTTGTTAGAGAAATAACTTTTTCTGATTTCATTAGCTTCTCAGGCATGTAGGGTTTCAGCCAGGGAATGTGCTTTGTTTTGAACTCAGTCAGTGACCCCTGTAAAAATGTTTAATTAACTTTTGCCAATGTCAATATAGTTCTATTATACTCCGCAGGATGGATGAGCTCCCTCTGGTGGCTCATTTACATTGAGGTTCTGTTCTTTCCTTCATATCTGTTTACTCAAGCAAACAAGGCTGCTGACCCCAGGTATCAGTCAGGCATCAGTTCCTTCTGGGCTTACACTTTAATTGAAAAACATCAATAATTTCCTTACAGAATGAAACAAAAGCGTTTAAATTCACAGGAGGTTCACTTCGTTAGCAAAATAAATAAAGAGCTACTGGGTAACAAAGTAAGCAAATAAAACCGAATTACTTCCTTCTAAGTCAAAGTTGCACAATAGGTGGATGGCAGTAACTTAGCAATGGCACCCACTTACGATTGTGCTTATTCTTAAACTTAGGAAATATTTGGATATTAAACTAAAATATTTGGACATTGACCATGAGATTGTGGACTTCAGTATCAGCAAGGAGGAAGTAGGGCAGCAAGTAAGATTACGAACATGGGCTTCAGGAGAGAAAATTTTGGCCTCTTAAGGGAATCTTGGAAGATCTCCATGGGAACGGGCCCTGCAGGGAAGAGGGGTCCAACAGAATTGGTTGATATTCAAGAATCACTGCCTCCAGGCTCAAGAATGATGCATCCCAATGAGCAAGAAACTGGGCAAAAGTGGCAAGACATCTATGTGGATAAATAACTCCTATCATTACTCAGACATAAGCAGGGAACACGCAAGTGATGGAAGCAGGGTCAGGCCACTTGAATGAATATAGAGAGGTTATCAAAGTAGAAATGAGACAAGGAAGGTCAAGGCACATCTGAAATGAAATCTGGCCAAGGATGTCAGGGAAAGTAAAGAGGGCTTCTCCAAATACATCAGTAATAAAAGGAAAAATAAATGTATTGTGGGCCTAAGTGGAGGGGGCACCCTGGTAACAAATGACACAGAGAAGGCTGAGTTACTTTTGCCACCTTTGCATGAGTCTTCACTGGCAAGACCAGCCCTCAGGAATCACTGCCTCAGGTGACCAGAATAAAGGAATATTTTAAGAAAGATTTTCCTTTTGTCAAGGGGAATTGGATTAGAGAATACCTAGTGGTGAAGACTTGACATCCAGAAGTCCATGGGCCCTGATGGTATGCATCCATGAGTGCTGACAGAACTGGACAACATAGCTAGGCTGCTCATGATTGTCTTAGAAAGGTCTTGGTGGTGAGGTGATGTGCCCGAGGACTGGAAGAAAACAAATGTCACCCCAAGGAACTACTGGCCAGTCAGCCCCACCTCAGGCTCTGATATTGTGATGTAATGACTCATTCTGGAGGCCATCTCTACCCACATGGAGGACAAGGAGGTGGTCAGGAGTAGTCAGCATGGATTCACTAGAGGTAAGTCAACAAAGATGGTGATGGGCCTGGAGCATCTCTCTTATGAGGAAAGGCTGAGAGAGCTGGGCCTGTTCAGCCTCACAAAGAGACAGCTGGGAGGGGACCTCATCAATGTGTGTCAGTATCTGCAGGGAGAGTGTCAGAGGATGGAGCCAGGCTCTGCTCAGTGGTGCCAAGCAATAGGACAAGAGGCAATGGGCAGAACCTGATGCCCAGGGAGTTCCACCTGAACATGAGGAAGAACTTCTTTACTGTGCAGGTGACTGAGCACTGGCACAGGTTGCCCAGAGAGGCTGTGGAGTCTTCCTCACTGGAGGTACTCAAAAATGACTGGACACATGTTGATGACTCTGCTTGAGCAGGGAGGTTGGACCAGATGACCCACTGTGGTACCTTCCAACCTGACCTATTCTGTGATGTTGTAAAGAAAATGATTCAAGAATGTGAAATCTGTGGTTTTAAAGTGGTTTAATCCTGTAGATGAACTAAAATATGAGTTAAAATGAATTTTGGTATTAGAATTAATTTCAAATATTTCACAGCATTAAAGAGAAGTATAATTGCACTTCTTATAGTCTTCTTAAAATTAAGAAGCCGGAGGAATTTGTGGGTCAAAACCATCAGCAAATTTAAAATGAATTCTCCACCTCTGTAATGTTAATTCCTGCAGATGCTTTCTAATTCCATGCTGTTGTAATTCAATGGCATCCTTATCATACTGGCTCTGAGCCATCCCCTCTCTGAAGCAGTGGAAGTTTTGAAGCCAAACAACGTGCAAATTAGACATAAGGTTAAAAATTCATTCAATAGAGAAGATTTCTTTTATTAAGATATTGTCAATAAAGCAGGTTACAGAATAAAATATTCAAAAATTAGAGAAATTGTAGTTTTTGGAACATGAGTATTTAGGCAAAGATAACATTTTGCTTGGAGAAGGAGAAAAGGATCACAGCAGATGAGATTAGGAGGGAAATAGCAGTGTTTATAAAATGATCAGAGAGCCATGTGAAATAAAGGGGATAAAATGACTATAATCAACAACAGACACCTGTAGGAAGTTGAGAAGAAATATCTTAAAAAAACCTGTTTGAATGAATATTCATTTGCGTGTTTAATACCTTGCAATTTTTCATGTTCCTTAAACATTCTAGCAGCTGAGATTCACAAAACAAATAATGCTTAGCAAGCACGACAAACCTCTCAATTGAAAGTATATAGACTTTCAATATTCACACAAATGGACCTGTTATTTTTTTCTCACAAATTGTTCATTTGTCTGTTTTCTTTGTCAGATAACAATTGAAAGCACAGTTCATAGCATGTGCTATGCACCTGAATATCTGCACTAAAAATAAACAATCTGGGTCTTCCATATAATTATATGTGGCTAGTAACAGGAGCAGGTGGGTTAGCAAATAATTTTCTTCTATGCAGGTTTTTTCAAACAGTTTCCAACTGTGTTCAAGTCCAGAATCTCTTTCATGTTGGTGATCAGACTATGAGAAATATAAAGTCTAGTATTTGAGGAAATTACTGGTATACTTTTTTCAGGATTAAGAATTGGAAATAACCTAATTGGTGCATTCTGGGACTATGTTTATATTTTTTCAGCTGATGGTAACTAGCATTTTCCAGTCATCCTTTCATAAAGGAATTTGCTGATCTGGATGGATCCTTAAATCAGTCTGTACTCCTCGCTGCTACCCAATTTCTTTTTCCTGTTCTACCAGTGCCATAACTGGGTTGCTTGTGCTATTGAACTTCATTCTGTTTCTCATGCTCTCATCTAGAATATTGTCCAAGTCTTCCAGCATTGTGCCCTGGTCCTCCTGTGTTGACTGACAGCTTTGAAAGCTGGCCAAGAACTTGGGTCCCTTCTTACCAAGCAACACTGGAACTCTAATATTAATGGATTTGGGTTTGCAGGATTTAACCCAGAACTGAGCAGGTGGATTCCACTGCTTGGTTAATTTTTATGCTTCTATTGTAAAGACTGTCAACCACCTTATGTTAGAGAGGTGTTTAGATACCTTTTTCATGTACGTCATTTTGACGTGGGAAATAATACTTTGTGTGGCAATGTCCTTATTTACCTTTTACTCTGAAGAGGCAGATGGACAACACCATTTAAATTTTGTGTGCTGGTGGAAATGAGCAGCTAGACAGCATGGCATCCACTACAAATGCAGGAACATAATTTTATGTAGTGTAATGTTATGAAATGATACCACCTTTACATTGCCAAAATCAGCAGCACTTGTAAGCAGAGAGGTGCTTGAGAAGTTAGCGTTCATCATGAAGCTAGATGTTCATCACACCTGAACTACAGAGGTAATAGCACCTCTTAGTACTTGTGGACATACACACAAGCAGGGTACTGCAAATTAGAATAAACACAGTGGGAGTCCTGTCTGTGTAGTGAGTAGCTAAGTGTTACTGTAGTAACACTTAGTAATTTAGTGTAAATTGGTGAAATACATAGTCTGCTCGTTCTGCCTAAAAGTTAGTAATTTACTTTTTCTAATGGTTTCTGTAAGTTTTGGTTACATTGAAAAAAAATTCTAAATTCTAAATGAGGTGTTTAAGTTACTAGTCTTCCCTTGTTCCCTCTTTCATGGGGACACTGTAGTGTGATGAGTGAATAGTATGCTTGGTTTAATTTAAATAAACTTAGTGCAAACACCACACTAGAGGCATCCGTGAAGGTCTTTGTGTTCAGCAGTGAAAATCAGTTGGTTTTAATTCTCTTATCTGGGAGATAACAAAGATAATTGGTTTTAATAGCCGGGGGCAACATTTTATCCAATTTATCACTAGTCTGTCATTCCATATCTCACTTTCATCAATCTAAGTTTTGGCTAGGTAAAATTTATTTGATGTACCAGTCGTATTTTAATTCAGTATTCGCTATTACTTTTTGATTTTTAACTTGCTTGTTGACTTGTACCATTCCCCGACCTTGGATTTTCAGATGTTTCAGAAATATTCTAAGATGTTCTACTTAGGTAATATACCTGCGCAGAATATGCAAGTGGCAAATAGATTCCTCTGTGTTTGCAGTGACTTCTGGAAGTGTCTCAGTGGAGGAGCAGATTACCCATGCTTAGTAATGCTGTTGATGAAATGATGTGTAATAATGTGCAATATCCTGTGAATGGCAACACAGAAAAATATCCAAAGACATTAGTTTGGAATTTTCAGTTGATTGCTTCCTTAATACCTTTAATACACCTCTGTTGCTCTAATGCACCATTCTACATTACGTGGTACTTCTCAGCACTTCAATCAATTGCAAAGCTGAAGGAGGCAAGCAAAAAAGCTGCCAAAACCTCCTCCCTGAGGATCTAGTAACATGATGGCTGCGTTCAGGTCTATACCAGCTCCATGTGGCATTTAAAAAGCACCTTCTAATGTGATATCCCACAGCCATTCATTCTTATTTGTGAAGAATGCAAATTCTATTTGTTCTTAAAATAACTTTAAAATTTTGCTTCTGCTGAGGACTTACTTGCACATGAGTTCTGCTGAAAACTTGCAATCCTGATGCTCCTTCATTTGAAACCAGCCAACAGTGCAGAACAGTATTTAGGACATACTCATTCAGATAGCAGAGAACAATAGATTTTCCCATTCTGATCTGGAATCTGCTGCTTTTTTTGTGTTTGGCTAAAGATATCTTTCATATTTGCCCTAATTCCATGACTAACTTAGGCTTAAAGGTTGGGAGAAGATCTAAAGGAATTTTTCATTTATCTGAAAACTTCATTTGGTTCTGGTATCAACTTCAGGATGCTCTGGAAGTCCAAGGGATTTATTTACAACAGTCCTGTTTGGTCTGAATTAGACTACTGCTAGTTGCACTTTTAGTTTAGGTTTTAGAAGCTTCTGCTAGATAAAGTGACTGTACTCATCCCAGTTGATCATTATCTAGCACTAGTATCCATATGCTTCCACAGTGGCTGCAGAGTTCAGACTTTTGTCTGTACCCAAATTGTGATTACAAGAGAAACAGTCCCTGTTAGATAGTAAAGGGAGCATAGTGTGTACAGTGTTTGTAACTCTTCTGTTTAATTTTTGAGGAAAGTGAAAGTTATTCCTAAATCTCAGGGCTATAGACTATATGTCTATACCTTTTTGTATATTGTGTATTCGTGGAAAATGTGTCTTTTTAACAAATAATGTGAAGTCCAAAAACCCAATTTGTAAGCATTTTATGTCCACAATGATTTTTTCTTTATCTTCGATATAACTTTTGGCTGAAAGATCATGTAATAGCTGCCATACATCTTATCTAAAGATGATGTAAAAAAGACCTAGAATCACCTGTTTCTGATAGTGTTATTTACGCAGATAAACTTATCATGGTGTTTTTTAGTTCAAGGGTCTTGTAAAAATTTTACTGTAAGTGATGACAGAGCTATTATATATAAGAAGAGCTATTATATATAAGCTGCCAATGAACATTGTTTCCTTGCAATTGTGTTAAAAAGAGTTGTATTGCTGTCTTTCATTCTCTCATTGACACTTGCATCACCGTGGTTGAACCATTAACTATAGCTGATCAGATTCTCTTCATTGTTCAAAGTAGTAGCCTCGTGTAAATGGGTATGGTGAGAAGATAATGTGCTCCTTATTAAATTAAACTAAAAATATAGTGTATGTATATAGGGTTATAATTCTAATCCCTTTTTTCTTTCGGATTCTTATGGAAGTGTCTCCAGGGCCGTTTTGTGCAGGGAACGTATGTGTCCTGAGTGTGAGAGAGGACACTTGGAGCCATGTGTGAAGGGAATAGATGAAAAGATTTCATGTGTAGCAGGCGAGAGCAGAAACACACAGGGTAGTCCACAGCTTGGGAGCAGACCTACATTGTGAGACACCAGGAAATGATTCCTTTTGTCTGAGTTTCCTTCATGGTCATCAAGATCTGACTGACACTGTTCATAAAGTATGTACCGAGGGGAATGTGTTGGGTGACTGAAAATAAAGTTGGATTCCTTGGTTTATCCAAGTTGGGATTAGTAGAGTTTTAAGAGACAAGCAAGAAGGAGGGAGTGATGGTACTTCTCTTCAGTAGTTACTTGCTTCAAGAACTGTGAATTATATTAATGTAAATTAATTTCTAATGCATGCCCAACACATAGCTCTCTTCGCTGCCAATGTCATTTTCACCTGCTCCAGGTGACCAGTTCTCTTTTGTTATTGTTATCCTCCCGAGATTGAAACCTTATCACACTGCTCGGCACAGCAGCTTCACACTTCACTGAGCAGCTGTCATGCTGTCCTTCAGGTGAGGCATGGCTCTGAAATTACGACTCTTTGGTACGTTTGCCAAAATTAGCGTTCCTTAAATAGGACACCACAGCCTGCTCACCATGGAGGATGAGTGGAAATAGATATATTTTCTAACAAACAGAGTTGTGTGTGTTTGTATAAAATCACTTTGTTTGCAACTTTGGGACTCTCGGAGCTAAAAATAGATTGTAAATGGGAATAAATAACTTTGTTGTTTCTTTAAGATGTGCTCTGATGTACTGCTGGTCTGAGATCACAGGTGTACTGACACCTATGCAGAAGTTTTACATTTTGTAATTCTATTATACTAAACTCGAAAAAGCTAAGATGGAAAACTAAACTCAGTGAGAAATGATACCAACCACTCCTCTGCCACTGACTTGTACATCTGGATATGTCCTGTGTTTTCCAACAGCTTCCTTACCATGGAGCAGTGGTGATCTCTATATTTCTAGGTACAGCAGTATGAGGCTTGATTGTTTTGCCACTTGTTTTAGCACTTAGGCTGAGAAGAGCCATGTTCAGCATATGTACAGGGAAGGCAATTGCACATTAATTTGGAGTCTCCACATGGTGAAGAAATGTAATGAGTGAAACAGTTAAGCAGAATGCAAGCATGGACCTACCTAATGTTAAAATAAAGCCCTTGTTTGGAACTAGGGCTTTTTGTTATAAACATATTAATGTTATGGATTTGTTGTGGGGGAAAAAAGGGGCCATGCATCATTTTAAAAAGAACTAAGCACATCACACCCTGTAAGGTCTTTATTCTGGCTAAAACAGACATAGATGGGATTAAAGAGATTACTGGTTAACCCAGAAATCTCTGACTTAAATCTCAAGTTCATATGATTTCAAATGCAGAATTATTGGAACAGTATCAAAAGGCAGGTTGACTTTTTTAAGCTTAACTAGACATGAAAGCACATTTACAGGAAGGTTCCATTTTAATACCACAAACCATCTAGTTTTCTATCAATATTTTTATCAAAGAGGTGAGTGATTATCATGACAAAGCTGAGTCAGGTTTAGGAATTCTTAATCTGGTTGTGCCTCAGAGGAAGGAAAAGAGTTTTTCTGTAGCTTTAAAACTTTCTATTAAACTGAAAAGGAATTTCCTTTACATTATAGTCAAGCTTAAGGTTAACAGTTAAACTTTACCAGCCTGGGATATGACATTTCCTGTCTTTGAATATTTCTGGAATAAATTTTTGATTTACCACTGTCTTGGTAGAGCTGGAACCTGTCTTTTTTTTTTAATTTATGTTCAAAACTCAAGAAAATCTCCCTGTGTATACCGGAAGTTATTTAAACTTACATGCAAACTAATTCTGGAATATTGGAAATTAAAAGCGGAATAAGCATGTAAAATATAACTAAAAATGTATAAAAGGAATGTATAAAAGGCAATGGACTTAACTTTATTCTGTGTAAATCTATTCCATGACTATGTATATATACAATATATGTTATAAATATGTAAATATAAAAATATGCACTTATACACCTGTGTCTTGCAGCATCTCTAAACTCCTAGCACAGATTGTTTCTTTGATAATGCATTTATAAACTCTTCTATTACAGCCTGTCAATATACCTTAGTTTAAATCATTGATGTAAAACCAGGATGGCAACCAGATCCCAGTTTATCTCGGGGTAGTTGTAAGCTCTATTAACTCAGACTGAGAAATAGTAACTAAAGTGGTGGAGTAGTGAATCAACATTATTTTAAATCCTCCCTGCTGGCTTTGTAAGAGAATGCCGGCTGTTTATAATGCTATTATTTCTTGTCAGAATTCTAAGTTCCACTCTGTACAGCAAGAAATAAAGATGATGTATTTCAGGGCTTGGGTAATATTTTTTTTTCTTTAATTGACAGCATATTGAAACATTGTTGCTGCTTGGTGTGAGGTTTTTTTTTTTTTCCCTTTCATTCCTGTATTATTTATACAGTGCTAAGAATTTGACTTCTGATCTAATAATTTCTTTACTTTTTAAAATCAAGATCAGTTCTGCTGGCATTCCTAATACTTACCAAGAATAAAAAAAAAAAATTAAAGAAGTATAAATGATAGGAGTTTCCTTACTTCATATCCATTTTCGTGATACAGCACCTGGGACTTTCTTTTTATTGTTTTGCATTTTAAGGGGAGGGGAAATGCTGAAACGGTTTTCCTGAGTGTTTTGCTTCACGTTAGCTGAGAGCGCAGAAGCTGCTGGGAGGGAGAAGCTCCCGTAAATGACATTCCCAGAGCGTGTGTGGCTGCTATGAAGGCACGTGTGTCTCTGCCTCTGGCTCGCCCTGCTGAGCTGCCTTCTGGTGAAGTCTCGGGAAAAGACAAGCGCAGCAAAGGGTTAACTTTTTACTATCAACCTCAGAAAGGCACATTTGCAATCCCTCCCAGTCTTGTCTTCCTTTTTACACCTCATTTGCTCACCGCTACTCCTCACTTCAAGGCAGATCCTTTGACCTAAGCAGATTATTGTAGGCGCATGAAGGACACAGCAAGCTATCCTGTGCTTTTAAAGGAGGAGATTTTGGCTCCAAAATAGGACACTAAGCTTTTCAGCCTTCTGCTGCTGTACCTAGCGAGCACGAGGCAGTGTCTGGGGGTGCTTAGTGGACTCCCGTGGAATCGGATGGGAAACAAAAGCAGAAGTGGCAGCTGCTGCAAATGTGGGAGCCTGTGCCATTAGCGGGAAGCGATTGCTAATAAGGGCCTGTGAGACCTGGGTTTCCTTGGTTTCCATGACAGTTATTAGGTAACACAGAAATTGAATTGTCTCCCACAGTGCTCTTGGGGGATAGTGGTATGACGGGGTGCTCCAGGGACACAGACTTGCAGCAACTCATCACTCTAAGCATGTGAAACTCCCTGGATTGTTGTGCCTTACTTCTTTGTTTGCTGTGTCTCGCTTGTGTTTGCAATTTGCTCTGCTTTGTTGATTTTTTTTTTTCTTCTTCTGATGGAAGACCCTGGCTACACCGTTTTTCAAATAATATTTTCCCCTTTTTATTTAGAGCTGAGCTTGGCAAAGGGAGGATATGAACAATTATACAGGTGGGCTACTCGGGGGGAGTGAAGATATAAGGCATCCAAACAGGTACTGGCAACCTGCAGCTCTGTAAAAATGCCACTCCAGCAGATTTCTGTAGTTCCAGCGCGGGAGACTGCCAGCAATGGGAGAAGTTCAGTGGGCACAAACAAAGAGAAGAGCAAGGAAGTGGAGGTAAGAGGAAGGTTTCAATTTGCTACGGCAGGGCGAGTGTGCCTTTGGTAGGCGGTGGGTCTGGCTGCGGAGCAGGATGCGGCGTTGCCGGAGCGTTGCGGAGTGCTCAGGGGGGCAGCTGTAGCACACTGCAGCCTTACAGAGACAGGGAGCCTGCTTCAAAAGTAAAATAAATAACTGAAGGAAGTTGCAGACTGCATTAAGGGGTTTTAACATTTTCATTTAAATGAGTGCAGCCTGCTAGTACTGGGAGTCATTGTTCCTTATAAGATGTCAAGTAGCAGTTTCTTTATAATAGGTTGGATGAAAAAGTAGTTTGAGTAAAATTCCTGTCTTTGCTTAAAACCAACAAAAATAATGTACTAAAGCCTGTCTTTCTAATGTGCATGTGTTATAAGCATAAGCTCTATACCTTAGTCTTTTTACCATTTAAAAGGCATCGGTGTTTTGTTTTTTAACTCTTGACTGACTTTCTTTGATTCATAAACATGCAAAAGTGTTGTTTCATCAGTAAATACTGTATTCTGTTGTCTCCCAGTTGAGAAGAACTTGTAGGCTCAGATTACATTAATGGTTAGTTAGAAAAAAAAAATCTGTGCAATTTTAATGGTATTTTTACCTGTAGGAATCTCTTTTGATATGTATAGATTAAACATGTATTGTGCAAGACCAAAAAAAAAAAAAAAAGCATCCCTTCCAAACCCAAAACATAAGTAGTCTGTCGATAGACATAGCAGTAAATGTATTTAACATAGACATCTGCTTTTTACAGACATGTTTCTTGTCTCTGTGCTTTTCTTTTCCTCTTGCTGTATGGAAACCAAAGAACTATTGGGAAAACAAACATGATGTCATTTAAGTGTTGTCTGAGAGACTGTGACAAACTGCATCCCTGAAAGAAGTCTTTCTTCTTGTAGATTGTGTGACATAGTTTTCAGGAAATTGTTAAGTTCAACAGATGGTTGATACTCATAACAGGTCTGTGTGACTGTGGAAAAGTATTGTTTGGGTTTGTTTTTTTTATTTTTAAGTTTAAGATAATATTTTTGTTCAATATTTGGCTATGACAAGTTCACTGAATCTGATTATTCTGTTTTTCATTTGAGCACTTTGGTATAGGAAGCATCCTTCCTTAGAAGTAGTCTCCATCAGTTAACTGGTAGCACAGTCATAAGAATTTGTGTCCTGAAATGGGAAATTTTGGTCTGGTTTTATTCTTCCATTAATTGGTTAAAGATGAAGGTTAAGGTAAAAACTGTTCATTGTATAAAGGCTCAGGGTGTCAAAAGCAAAAATATATTGTGTTACCTGACTTAAATTGTTCTCTGGCATTCCTGTTTTGATTTGATCATTAGAGTTAACTGAAGAATACATGCAATATTCACACGGGAGTTAGATAAATGTGAGAGTTAATTTAGAGGGGTGGGGGAAGTGTGGAGATTCTGAATTGTGAGAATCATCTCATGCACTTTTCTGCTTGGTTTTTTTTCTTTTGAGGGCTGGGTTGCATCATTTCAGCAAGACTCCAGTGTCTCAGAAAACAGTTTCTTCTTGAATGTTGCAGAAGTGTATATCAGAAAAGAGCAAAATGGCATGGATAATTAAGTTCATTAAAGTTCTCTTCTAAACTTCATATAAAAAAGTACCAAACATCAGCCCTATAAAACTCCCAGCCAAATTAAAGTACATGGTACTCACTGAAATATATTTGCCAAACTCCTTTCTGCTGGTCAGAGCCTAATCATTCTGCTTGAATTTCTGCTCATCCTATAAGGCTTATGGCTGTAATTTATATACTGTAAAAACTCCCTATTGCTATTGATGGAGATAGTAGCCCCAGCAGAAAAGACTGTTTTTCCCATAATATCTACTTATGATGATGATGTTCAGGTTTGTTTTGTGGATGTAAGTTGGGAGCAGTGGACCAGCCTTTTTCTTGTCTAGACAGAGATTGCTCAGGCTTACGTAGATGGTGGTCTACCCCTGCAAATCCTGCTCACTTTGGTTTCTCACAAAGGGAAACTTCCTAGCTGGTACTCTGTGTTTGTGTTGATCAGTGTCTTCTGGATTCATGGTATTCTGATATTATTTCTGCAAGTACCTGCTTCCTCTGCCTTTCCATTAGTAGGCTTTTTGAGGTGAAAGCTAAATAAAGTACTTAAATGGGCTTCTAGCTGAGAGCAGCAAGCTGGTTTGGGTTCAGGAAGACATGAAAAAAGGAAATGTCCTAAAGGTCTTCCAGTTGCTAGGATAACAATTGTTAGGATTGTATGCCAAATCCTGTTATTGCTAAAGAATTTTATGCGATGTCCATAAATAGCATTAAAATTTATGAAGAAGAGTTCATCTTCTGTCTAATTGCAGAGCTCGATGCAGATTATTAAGTCCAAGTTCACGGTGAATTCGTAAATCTGCCTGACGTAGTCACATACAACTGAGGTTCTTAATGATGCAACTCATTCTACAATGCTTTTCTGTGATTTTTAGATGCTTGTACACATGCTTTACTGAAGGTTTTAATATGTGTCTGTGCACACTTAGAGATGATTACCAAACACTGATCTGTCACTAAGAATGTTAAGTGCAGTATCACTTAGGAGCCACAAGTGCCCGTAGTGGACCTCTGGCCACTATTAGAAGTAGGGATGTGATAGCAATGGCTAAAGGGAGTGTTAACAGGCAATGTTTCTATGCAGTGTCCTTTGTGGGAGTAAAAATTTTAGTGCAAGGCTATTCCTGCAATTTTTCAGTGATTTGCCTCAATAATTAGCAGAGGTTTTAGCTAACAATAGAATTTACTTCAAATTTAGCTATAGAGCCTCTTTGAATATAGCCTAGAGATGAGGTAGGTTTTTTCCATAATTCAGCAGTGAAGATTCTTAGGTGTTGAATTACCTGTTGCAGCAGCTGTACATTACATTTCAATACACAGGTATAATCTTCTGCTAGTTTGTTTCACTGATTTTAGGAAAGCTCAGCAGTCATTAATGCTACTAATTTTGCCCCAGACATTTAAGTGTACAAGCTGTCTTTCTTACTCTTTTAGTTGGAAAAGTTTGTTGCAGAAATGAAGACCAAAGTGTAAAGTACATTCACAACATGATGTGGCCTCTTTTTTTTTTAAATTATTAAGTAGTTAATTCAGCTTTCTTCAATATTTGAGAAATATCATAAGTTTATGGTGAAGTGTGTAATTGGGTTTCTGTGACACAGAAAAACCCTTGGATGTCTGTTTTCAGAAGACTTTACTAATAGAACTGTTGTTCAAAGTGATTTAAGTCAGTAACCTAAAGATCAAATTATGTCATCAGGACTCCAAATTTAGAAAGTTTCTTGAATATATAGGCTTCAGTGTCTTGAGACTAGTGTCATGTTAATATATGACCCCCTTTTTATATGTGTATATTTCAACAGTTGCCTTGAACTTTTGGTTGATTTTCTCTAATAAAAAAGGTGCAAGAAATGTGTAAGATTCCTGAAGAACATGGCTGATGAAATGCCTACTCTGGCTCATAATTTTATTATTTGGTTGTGAACATACACTGTGAAGTTCATAAAGTAGCCTTAGTTTACATTGTCTTGTGTCTGCATGGGCATGAATTATTACTCTAAAGGGAGTTAAGTACAGAAAGAAAATTTCATACAGTGAGAAAATTGGACAGGGCAAGTGAGTGAAGGTCAGCAAAAATACTGTCTAACACTAACCCAGAGTTTGCAAGGGTCATTGAATAAACTGCCATGACTGCTGTGGAAAGCAGACTTGAATGTTGTATACTTAGAGGGGTAGGGGTAAGTTTGTAAAAGCCGAAAATTGTCATGATATGGTAGAGAGGATAGTCCTTGGTGCCAAACTAAATGTGTAGATACTACACCTTTTCAGCTTAACCAGTTTTCAGTACATGGTACTGAAAAACTTAGGTACTATCTGAGTGTAAAAATTCAGAGTAGAAGATACCTTAGTAATGAATGCAGTGGCAGGTATCAGTCAATCTTGACTTGGTTACCTTGCAAGACTTTGATTAGAAGGAATAAACGCCAACAAAATAGTATTTGTAATATATTTTTTTGACACATTCATATGCTAGTATAATTTGTAGTGATTAGTCTTAACTCTGTTATCCCACTCAAAACCAAAACAAATATCCTAAAGATGTTACAAAATCTGATTTCTGCAATTAACAAGTAACAAATTAGCCATGTTATTGTTGCTTAATTTTTAGGTTTGATTCTTTGCTTATAACTGGTAAATTATTTTCTTCTTATGCCTACTATGTTTCTCTGGTCTTAATATATTTTATTGTTCTGGCAGAGGTGATGATGACTATAAGTTTCCTTCACAGAACTTCACAGAATATAATAAGATGCAAGGAGGAATCCTCGCTCCACTGTGTATTGTACTTTGGCATGAAATTTAGTTCTGCACCCTGCACAGTTCTGTGCTGTGAAGGAAACTTTGGACCTCTCTGTTCTTCAGCAGTGTTTTCATGTTCTACCTTCTAAAATCAGTAAGACAGAACGAGACCTGTAACTTTGGAGGCTTTAAATGTTACCTGGGAAATACTTGGCATTTACAAAGGAGTATAGTAAATTGGATTTGAACTTGACGTTTTTTCTGTACAGTTTGTACATTAAAGGGAAAAAAAGTGTTGCTAGAAATTATGTATGCTCATTTACTGTATAGAGCATGCATTTTTTTTGTAAGGAGATCTTCAAGTCAGAATTCAGACTGAAACCTAGCAGGTCTTCTGAGTGCCACTTTTGAGTAGGTGCTAACATGTATTTTAAGCACCAGACTAGAGTAATTGCTAATGTTTACCTTAAAGCTTGTAAGTAGTTTAGGAAGTATTGACATGTTTTTTAAAGGAGGAAACAGTAACTAAATGTTATTGATGGGAATGAATTGTTTTACGTTTATCTATGTTATCTCACTTGTAACTTATTTAATTTTAAATAGATGTAATGATAGATGAAATATTTTTAAAGGCATACACTTCCTTATGTGCTACAAAGAAAGTGCTTATAATTTCTATTAAATTATTTTCATGGCAGTTGTGAAGTACATACAGAGATATTTGATACTTGAAACATGTCTGTAATTAAGGAAAAAGGTAAAGGTTTTACATGTTGATGTTGTTTTATTGCCTTACAACCTTTAAGTCAAGCAATATATTGGGTTTTGTTGTGGGTTTTTTTTGTCTGGTTGTTTTGGTTTTGGGGTTTTGTGTGTTTGTGTTTTGTTTGTTTTGGTTTGGTTTTTGCTTTTACATTGGGAGGGTTTTTGCTTTTACTTATTTAGTGTAGTTAAATTTGTTAGTGGCTCTGATCACTTTATCAAAGGTTGAAAGCAGTGTAGCACCTAATATGTGACAATTTCACTTATACCAGTGCTAATAAAATGCCTTAAGGCATGTAATTCAAGGAATAAAAGTCTTAGAATTGCAGGATATCGATGAAATAATTCATAAGCCAGATAGGTGATTTTGGTTTTGTGGCTGATTATCTCACATTCTAAAAATTTCTTAGGTATAACTTAACAGATAAATAGATATGGTCATTTATAATCTAAAATACACTTGGATTTTTTTCTACAGGAAGGGTAAGGATGTTTGTTTTTAATGAGAGCTGCCTGAAAAGAGTCATGTAATTACAGTCTTTTTAGGAGGTATAATTTTTTATTCAGCAAGAGATGTGGGGGTGGGAGAATGGGGAGGGGAAGCTCTAGCATATGAATCAGGTTACTGATGTACTCTGACATATGTTGCTTTCCCTTCATAGTTTTTCTTAATGTAAAGCTCTTGTTGAGCATGAGGTCACATGCTATTTATGACAAAATCTCTAATCCTGTTTATTGTCAATATTTTATGGTATGTCTCAAAAGGGAAGTTACTCATTTCTTGGCATGACCATTGTTTGGACTTCTATGCTGTATTTGCATGGAAATCCAACTGCATCTACAGTTATAAGATACTTCCTAGTGAAGTTTTTCTGTACTTTTGTGGTGACAGATTACTCCTGTGATCAATGGTTGAAGTGCTCCCAAAGTACACACATAAATCAGGCTGTGGCATGCTTAGTTATCTTTAAGATGCTTTAGAAAATTAAGTTCTTTATCAGTAAGTCTTCTGGTCCCTGTTTGGGAACTGTCATTATTTTGGTCTGCCATGTGATTCTTATGACAAGCAATTTTATGACAGTGAGAGAAATGGGAAATGTTACCTAATACATGGTGGCTGTGTTATAATAATATTGAAACATTGTTCCTTTTTTATATTTCTGTGAATAAAAACATTACTGTACTACCAGTAAGAAGATAAGAGATTCCTTGCTATGCTGTTATTAGCATGCTTTGGGGTAATGCAATACTTTATAGCCTGCTTTTCCTGATAAGATTGTGCAAAGGCTACTTGCTCCATAGTATTTTTTTGGGTCAGGCTTTTAGTGAAAAGTCCATAAAAACATGTTTCTCCAATTTGGGTTGCTGTGTATTGACTATGCATCCAATATCAGTATTGATTTTAAAGTTGATCTTTTCACTGATAAAGGATTTGAAGCTTAAGATTCTGTATCTCGGTACCCTTCTGTCTCTTTTATGTTTGTAGCCAGTGCTTACAATCTGCTGGTGCACATCTTCTGTTGCTGCTGAAGCCTGACTACAAGACTCATGAAGAAAGCTTTTATAATTCCTTTTATCTCTTGAATTCCCAGTTCCAATAAATTGAATTGGACGTGTGTGAGTATTTTTGCTCTCCTACACTAAAATGCCTCTGAGTTTAAAATATTAGGCTTCAGATTTCATTTAATTTGGATTTCTCTCTAAAGTTGATCTGAGGTTTTACAGAGGAACAATTTCCATATTAAAATTAATTGCAGAATTTTCCTGCTAAATGATGTTTTTTAAAAACAAATGCAAAACCACAACCAATGAAAACCACTAACACAAAAGTTTTCCATCTTTAAGTAATGGTTGTTTGTCTTGTCTTCAGCTATAAGCTTCCATGCTTTAGTTTTGGGACTTACTTGGGTCCTGAAATATATTGGAGCAGTGGCTGTAATTGAGACAGTTTACAGAATGTGTTGAAGTGCCTAAACTTAGTAGCTGAACAGGGTACCAGGAAATGGATGCAGTTCAGGAAGCTGAAAACCAAATGATTTTCTCGAGGTACCTTTCACACTGATTTCTATTATGAAGTGTTCTGTGAGCTGTTTGCCCTGGTGCAGATGCTTTTCTTCTAGGGCGTTGGCATGTTACAAGTGAAGTTCAAAAAAATTATTGAAGGCAGAACTTTGTCATCAGCAAAGCCTGTTTCCTAAGAGTCATTTTAAAGAAGTATTCTTGAATCTAGTCAGCATTTTAAAAAATACCTTCCATGGTCACAAATACCCCACCCTATCTTGTTCTGTTTAAAGATAACTCTCAGACGTTGAAATCTGGTTGTTGGCAAATATTCCATTTGTTAAGAAACAATATAATAGAGGCTAGATTGCTTCAATATACTGCCAGCTTTGCAAAACTGATGCTAACCTGATAGATTTCTCCCGTTTTGTCTGAATCTAGCTATCTGAACAAGAAATTTTAAAATCCTATGTGTTCAGGTGTATAGAATTCTATAATACTATTATTTACAGTTGTCACAGAACAATAAGAATACAGAATATTTAATTCATCTTCATAAACCTGAACAAAATAATGCTGAATTTGGTATGATTTTTTTTTCTAAGGCAGAGAAGACTTGCCCAACCTGAGGGTCTTAAAGACACTGTGAATGTTCCTCGATCTTACCATGAAAGGGAAAGTTTATTTTCTGTATAGTGGAGACAATTCTTTCAGCTCATATCCCCAGCTATGGAAGGGGAAGAAGGGTTTTCATTATGCCTGGCTTCAGATAGTTGTTAAAAGCATAGTAGAAATGCAGTTCTAGTTTCTGCAGTGTGCACAGGTGTAAACTACTCAAATTGCATGAGGCTTGTAGATTCTTGTCCTTTTAAATGAGGTGGTTGTTTCAGATCTGCTGAGTTCTGTGCTTACAGATGAAGGCATTGTTCCCACCACAACAGAGATCACTCAGGGTCTGTCACAACCTGTGGCCTTCCCTCTACTGCAAAGGTTTTGCTTGTCTCTAGAAACAATTCTCATAAAGTACACACATTTCTTAGCTCCTCTTTAGATGTACATTTGTAACTTTATTATTTTGAGCTTTTCTTCTTTGTCCTTTGTTTTGTTTTCAATAAAAAAGCAATGTTTTATATTGGAGAGTGTAACTTGACAGTGTAAACTTACTTTTAATGGGAGTACTAACATCAGCTGTTTAACATTCTAGGATGGGATGATTTAACTTTAATAAGGAGATGGAGGATGGCTCTCAGCCTACTTTGAAGTATTAGCAGATCTTTCAACTCTTCTCCAAGACTTTGAATACCTGAGATTCATGATTTCATTTCCCTATCAGTGCTGCCTCTTAAAATTGTGGCAGTAGAAACAGTATGTCTAGTCAGTGGAAGCATTTCCTGGTTCAGAAGATGTTTCTTAAGACTATCCATGTTGTGGAATGAAACTTTTCAGTCATTAACATGATGTCTATAAATTCATTGATCTCAGTTATTAGCCAAGTGCATCCACTTATGTCATCATGGGATTATGTGAGTATAAAAGGTTGGAATTATTTTAGTGTCAATGATAAGAAAACTGTCTCTTGGAGCAACGAGATGTATGTCTGAACCTACTGACATGTGATCCTAAGGAAACCCTTTTAGTTTACTCATTAGATTTATTTGAGATTACAGCTGTGTTTTATAGTACCATCATGCTAAAACAGTTTAAAGTAGTTACAGTGATGTCTTATCAATTTTAAAGAAATCTTGTCTTACTAGAGAGATTTGTTGTCTAGTGGCAGCCCAAATAGAAAGCCCCCGCACTGTCATTTCTCCTAAAATATCGTGTTTGCAGAGGCTTGAAGGGAGACTTTTCCATCCTGTGCTCTACCAATACTGCAGTAGCCTGTTGCACTGGCTTTGTTGCTTTGAGGGGGATGAAGATGCAGCAGACCCTTTGCCCTCTTAGTACTCTCTATGCTTCTGGCAAGAAATCAGAAACCTTCATTTCAGTATAGGATATAAATGTCAAATACTTGGTGCAAGAACAAAACAAAGCGGGGATAAGGGTCAGACAGCGATGCCATGTTAGTATTTCTAAGTTTTAGCTATGTTTACCTCTTCCTTCCATTTACTTCAGACACTCTTTTTCTTTCAGAGGAAAACAAAATGCTTCTGATCACTTGATTTCTCTGGTGATAGGCAAGACATTAGCACAGGGCAAATGGTTAACTGATCAAACCTTGTGAAAACAGTGCACTGTGTTGGTGAAATACGTGTTTGCCTTTTTGGCAGTGAACCCTGCAGTGCTGGTGAGTAGGCACTGGGATGTCTGAGCATGCTGTATCACATACTGGATGCAGCTAGACACTACAGTGGTTAAGTGGTTAGGCAGTGTACACAGCCCAGAGAGGAGTCAGGAGTCAGTTTGGTAGCTGTGAATTCTCTGTGCCTGGAAGGACACTGTATCTGCAGTTTTCTAACCACTTCCAGACATTTGCTCTGAATACAAGAGCTCAGACACAGGTGGGAATGTGAATTGGCTTTCCTGAGCCATCTGACAGTGCTGTCTCACTGTTACAGATGGGCAGCGACAGGAATGCCTGTTAAGACCCTCTAATGCTGCTGCAGTCTCCTCCAGTGAGGAAAGGAGGTCACAGCATGCACAGAGCAGTGCTGCTGTGAGCTCAGCCTATCCACATGCTGTGCCTGAAGTCTGTTTCAAGTCTCATTAGTGAGGAATGCCCACTGTAGCAGGTAGTGTGGTTTGGCCCTCCTGAGCCACAGTGAAAGTACTGAGCGCTGGTTCGCTGATGGTCCTCTTCACAGGATCCGTGGCCAACCATTTAATGCATGAAAATAGTGTTATTTTTGATGGTAGCTTTTCTGCTGTATTTCTTCACGCTCCCTCCATCATCTATGAATGCTGTTCCTTGACAATTTGATGGACTAAATTTGATGGACACCTTGCAGTGCTCTGATTTTGGTTCTAATTCCAGATGTAATTTTCTGTGCTTTCATTTTTCTTCTCCTAAGTAAGTGTGGCACTGTTCATTCTACTTTCACAGAACATTATGAAATCCCCCAGTGAAGTCCATTTTCTATGGGATGTGGATGTGCTGCGTTGTTTTTTGTGGGTGGATCCTGTAGGTAAAAAGTTTCCATGGAAACAATAAGCCCTTACGCTTTTACTGTTCCCTTATAATCATGAAAGTTCTGTGCATGTGGTACAGTTTGGATCAACCTGTTTCTCATGTGGAGGCTCCATGTTTTTTGCCATTTTAAGCTTTGTTTAAAATACAAATGTTAGTCCCTTATCTCCTGTGCAAATGTAGAATGTGGTTGAGAATTTGGACTACTTGTTTCACCGTCCCTTTAAAATGTCTGAATATTAACACATAAGAAGTAAAATCATAAGTTATAAAAAATTGGAAGACTAATAGTAGAATTTGATGACTTTTGATTGTGTGAGTGTTTGGGGATTTTTTTAATTCAGTAATACAATCTTTATTTTGTGTGATTTATATGACCATAAATCATGTTACTGCTCTTCTGTGTCTTTAGCAGATAGGTAGAAGGGCAATTGAACATTTTCATGAATTATTTCAAGGTTCTGTTATTCCAATCAGGCTCACAGTCTTTATTTCTGATAAAATAAAACACTGAGTAGACTGGTTGTGATAGTCCTGTCAAGCCAAATGTGCAAGGAGTTTAAAAGAATCACCATTTAAAAAGGTGGTGGGCTGAAAGATCATAATTCATAATTGCCTGCTTCAAAACATTTCAAATTAAGTGAAAAGTCAAACCATTCAGAAAATGTTTTGCATATTTTCACAGATTGTGTTATCAAGATTTTTCTCTGCAATCTTAATTGCAAGGCAATGTCTTATAAGAGAAATTTGGCATTCTTGCCTAATAATACAACTCTAAGCTTTTTTTACTTCCAGAGGTTTCATGGTTTCAGCATCTGCCACCTTCTGTCCAGGTTAGCTGGACAGAAGATTTTGAGTTCATTTAAGTTATTAATAGAAGTCTTCACTTTTGAATTGCCGCTGCCCAGGTGTTATAGGAGAAATATGACAGAATCAGTTTTCTCTCTGAAGCTAATGTAACTTTTATTTTCAAACAGCTAAGCTTAAACAAATAGATTATGGCATGACTGGGAATAGCTGCTCTGCTGCCACCCTTCACAATGCTGCCATACACAAGTGAGCGCCCTGTTCTGTAAAACTTTGAGGTATCACTTTTGTGTCTGTTCTGAAAAAAATGGTTAACCTCCAGCATTTTGCTAAACTCAATTTTTCCTGAATTAGGGAAAAATTTAAACATGTGATGATTTGATTGTTGATTCATATAATGCTTTTTTGCTAAAATTATTACCCCAATTAATACAGATGTCTCTGTATGGTAACTTAATGTACAGATAAGTTAAGTGCAGGTAAAATGTATCTAGTTAAACTAAGCTCTTCAATGTGACATCTGTTTTGTTCTCCTTTGTTTTTTCTTTAAGACTTGATACTTCCTGGTGTGCACAAGCATATTCTGTTTGCCATTCACTTTCTGGCAGAATAGTGTTTGGCACTAAGTAGAATCAGAAGGGTGGAACATTTAAGATACAAGTGCTGTGCTTCTACTAGTAGTGATGTATTACTATTTTCAAAATAAAAACAACCAAAGCCTGCTGATGTTCTAGCTTTTCTATGAAATAATTAGTCAAAGCAGACCTAGCCTCGAAATCAAACATTTTGACTGCAAAATAGGTTTTATACGTATTATATTACTGATACCTATTATACCTATTATATTACTGATAATGAACATTTTGGTGACACTGAAAAAAATAATATAATATTATGTGTCACGTAAGTTTAAGTGGCATTATATGACATAATATGACATTTTATGGTATTATATGACATAATAGTATGTCTGAATTCTCACATCTGTAGTGCAAATACCTATTCCAAATTTTATGCTAATTCAGTTTAATGAGAGAAAAACTAAATGGTATTTCTTTGGTCTTTGCCTGAATTGCTGCTGAAATATTTAATGGTGAACTACCATTTCAGGTGTAATTTGTAGAAATAGATTCATTTACTGTCCTTCCCATGATGAAGAAGAAAAAAAAAAACCTTTATCATTATTCATCTGGATGTTTTCTTACATTATTTGCCTTGCATCTGGGTCTGTGTGCTGAGGGCTTCTCAGTTGTTAACTGTGCTGCATTTTATGGTCTAGATTGACTGCTGGAGCTATGTTCAATATATTATCTGAGTAATTAACCTTTTTTAAACAAAGATTTTTTGGAGGGCTGTGGTGTTTGGGGTTTTTTTTGTTTGGTTTGTTTGTTGTGGTTGGTTTGGTTTTCTTTTTTTTTCTCATGATGGGCTTTGACTCTTTTACATCATTGGTACCTTTGCTGTGATTAATGGGCTTGATTATTTCTGCTTATTGAGTACTATCTGTAGGAGTCATTTTGTTTAAAAAAGAATTTCTATAAGGAATGTTAAATCTGTTCTGTGCCAGAGATATTTTTATATGGTTTATGGATTGTTTTTCTGTCTCTTCCAGCAATTTGTCAGGTCTTGTTCTTCATGGTATTCCCAAAGGGGTTTTTTATGCCTCATGCAGCTACCTGTAATAAAATTTCTCTAAAATTGTAAAAAATTGAAGCCATCAGATATGAGCTGAAAGCACCACCAAGATAATCGTTGGTTTATATGAAAAGTATTTACTTGTAAGTGATGGAGAATCAAGTTTTTTAAAATTTGAACCTCACACAGAGACTTGCCTAAATTTACTCCCTTTTTGATGAAAAAGGCTGGTTTTGGAAAATGAGGAGGAAGGGTGGCATCTTCAGGGTAAAGAACATCTATTTTATGCACAAAGCAACAGGGAACCTTTACCAGGTGCCCTCATAAAGTCAGTTGCATTTGGTATAATGTTAGGGCCACCAAAAACCACATTATAAAACATTGGCCTTCACTTCTGCACCTGAAAATACATGTCTGAATAGCAATTATTTGTCATGCATGTAAAATTGTGGATATAAAAACAGCAGAGCGTGTCACTAGAAAAATCAATTCTAAACACTTTGTGCGCTGAGTAGATGCTCCATAAAATTTATCTTACACAAAAGGAAATAAATGCATGGGGCTGTAAAGAAGTGTGCAGCAGAAATGCCAACTGTAATTTTGTGGATCATTTTTTCTGTGTAAGAATAAAAGGTTCAAAGGAAAGAAGCGATCAAAAAATCCCCACTTTGCAGAGCTGAGCAGCTGGTAGAAGGTGCCTCTTGACAAAGCTGGCCACACTGATCCTGTTACTGGTATGAATTTGCACAACTTTCATGACTGTTGGAGAGCAACAGTCTGCAACGGGAAGATGCCAGGTGTATGTGCCTGCAAGTCTCCAGAGTCTGATTTCTGTGTGCAGAAGTCTGGCATGTGTCAGAGAATATAGTAGTTCCCTGACATAATTACTTTTTCTCAGTGTAAAGGGCATCTGAAGCTATTTCTTCAATTACATTTAAACTTCTTTTCCATTTTGTTTGTTTTAATAGGAAACTCACTTGAAGAAAGACTGAAATTATACATGAAAAATGAAGCAATAACTCATTAAATAATTAAGGATAGATTGAAAACTCCCATTTCAAACAGAAAAAATATTGGAGCTCGTGATCAAGCATTTAGAATATCTGTATTATTTTTACGTACCACATAAGGAATTGATGAGTGGGAAATTGTTTTCAGATATTTCTAAACATGAATAATCTTTGTTCATTCTCCTTATGTATTATCCATGACCGCATAAAGTCCATACTTCTCTTCCTATATGGCATTTGGAAATGAAGCTTAATGATACCTATTTTGTTCTTAGTTTTCAGATTTGGAGTTGTTGTTAAATGTGGAGTTGTATTGCAGCATGAAGTGTTTGCAGAATTTTCAGTTAATACTAAATACCACTTAATCAGTGTCAGATATGTTTTAATTTGCACAAATTTAAATAAGAAACATAGAGACTTGAATCAGGGACAGGATGTTAGGGATCCTTGATTCTAGTATTTGATGGTCCAGTAGTTCCCACTTCTTAGTAATATAGTTAAAATGTAGGGATGGCAACATGTATTTAACCTGAGTGATTTTTGAAGTATGCATTATTGCATTTTGGAGTCCCCCAGAGTGCAAATTTTAATTGTTATTTCTTAGAGATATTAATGTAGATTTAATGTGGGAAAGTTCTGCACATAAAATAGAACCTTCTAGAGGGAAAAAAACCACGTATTTTCCCCGGAGGAATATAGGGAATGCAAGAACAGGGGCGCACCATGGCATAAAAGTATTTGGTAAAAGAATATAAACTACATCACAAAACACAATGTTAGAGTGTGTTGGCAGCAATTTCTGCTGTAAGAGTTATTTTCTGTGAAATTGGCAGGTGCTATGAGGACGCACACGCTGAGCAAGGCTCCTGCCCCTCTGGCCCAGCTGAGTGGTGCTGTAGGCTGGGAGCAAAGGGTCCATGCTCCAAAGAGTCCATGTGCTCAGCCCTAGCTTGCAGCTGGCTATTTTGAGTAGCCAGCTGTTCCACATCAGACTCAGCCTATTGCATGTTTTCTGGCACCCATAGAGGGCTTCTCATTGACAGGCACCTTTCTCCACTTTTTATTGGTTCCTGACTTGGGTGGTCAGATTAAGATGCCAATTGCTTCATTGCTCTGTGGCCCCCAACTAATCTCTTTGATTTTTTCCCATGGATCTGAAGGCAATTAGTGGTTTCCTGGGTTGCTATGACTCTCTGGCCTCTCACCATGAAGACGTTAAAACGATGTAGTTGTATGACTGCTTTATTTTCTTTTCCTTGCATAGCTAACCCGTGAAACAAGATGGACCCTCTCATTTGGCAGAGACTGGGGTCAGCCTTCCCCACGCCATTTACATGTGTTATCAGTGAAAATTATATTTGTTATTCAAATTGTCATCTAATTGGTGGGCATACCTATGGTTCAGACCTTGTTTTATCGGAGTGATGCCTTCAAGTAAGCTTCACCCCATGACACGCTCATATATGTGTGTATGTACATGTCTTTTTTTGGGAAGCTTGCTAAGATAACACACTGGCAGTATTTGTAGTTAATGTTGTTCAACAGTTTTCATTACAAAGGTGTTTTTTCTTGCTAAGAGTCTTCCAGAACTTTAACTCTTTGGCCCAAATGCTCTGTGTTGTCTCAGTTGAAAAGTTTCAGACGAGATGATACAGGTTATGTCCCTGAATTAAAAATAAAACTAGGAAAATTACTTGCTTTGATCATGTTAAAGATTTAGAATAAAAATATAATTGAGGTCCCTAGTGTTTGCTTACCTTTTGTTGATAGTATTTGCTGAGTAAATCTGCTAAAACAACATCAAAAAATTACTGCAATAAAAAAAAAGTTACTGTTTTCCCCTCTGAAAGTATTAATTAAAAAAACCCACCTTTCAGAATACCTTGAGAATACACTCTAAGTACTTTTTTTTTTTGTTTCATCATACCATGGCAAAAAAAATTAATTCTGAAATTAATTGTAACATGGTTTTTCTTTTGATTTGGTTCCCTAAATAGGAAATTGGCAAGATGAATTTACATAGTTAACAGCTCAAGGTGTGTTTACTTTTTTTTTTCCCCAGTATGATTCCTGTAACTTCTAACATTATCTGTCTTTTTGATTCTTTCATCAAACATTCAAATTTGGTAGTTGCCTGTTTGCCATAATTTAACACTGAAATAATTTGTGCATGACATGTAGTGACTGACACCTGTTAGGGTAATGCTGTTGTTTGAATTGTTGCATGAGCCACAAGCTGTTGAATAATTTATTTGCTATGCCTTTACTTTCCTTCCATTTAACTGTAGTAAGTCACATACCGAAATTTGGTCTTTTCAGTGTATTGACTGTTCTGATAGTGCAGATAGTGCTGTTAAGTCAAAATGGTGATATTTACTGAGTGAAGTATATATTACTGGTTAATAAACCAACACTCATCTACCTGTAATTGGTTTATGGTTAGATATTATTTGCATAGGTTTCCTGACATAGGTCTCTCCTTTGAAGTGCTCTTATGCCCTCCTGTAGCTTCACAGCTTTTGTTTCTGCAGTGTGGAAACTGCAGAGAAACTGCAGAAAACTTCATTTTCTGTTTTGTCTAATGATACAGTTAAATGCTGGTTTCTAACAAAGAGTAGCAGTTCAAGAATTTTTCTGACCAAATAACACAAGGACATTAGTTTAATTGGATTTTGAGGGTTGGTATTCAAACTTCCATGATCTGAGATACATAAAAGATATTGAACTAGCATGAATTGTATGTTATTCCTCTGTACTTTCTCTCCTCTCTCCTGTTAGAAAAGACTGTAGGAGGAGGCTAAAATAGAGTTAGTATTTGTTGTTACACACATTTTATTTCTTTTTTCTTTCCTTAGTAAAATCAGGTTAAGATGTAGTAAATCAAGCCAATTAAAATTCCAAGTGTGCAGATCATTGCAGGGAGTGCAGGTTTTGTTTTTGCTTCAACAGACACCCTGTTATTTCACACAAAAGTGTACAGTATTTTATATTCTTGGGTAGTCATTAGGAAATACTCCATGAGTTTTAAATTTGTCTCAGTATCACTAGTTGTAAAATTCCTGTCTTGCTCTCCACAATTTGTCATTGAAAGACTTTAAACATCATCTGCTTCCAAAATGCAAGAGACCGTGATGCCATTAAAGAGTGAACAATAAAAGAAATATTAGTTGGACAGGTAAACTAATAAACTGCAACACATTTGAGAGGCAAATACAGATTTTTATTGTCTTGCACTAGGAATGTAATACTGTAATCCTTACAACAGTTCCTTACCGTGAATCAGAATTGCAATAAATGAAGACAGAATATAGTTTTGGTAGTTTTGAATGCCTTTTAATATTATTTGCTAAATAGAAAACTGAGAGTTCTCTAGAAAGCTTTGAATCATTAAACTAGACACTAATAAACTTTCTGCTCATCCTAGATCTCTGCACAAAGAATATAGTTTCTGAGATCCCTTGAGTCCTTTTTCCATATATCCAGTGACAAATATGATAATGTTCCTCCTGCAATAATTTTCTCTGTATTCCTTTTTTCATAATCACTGTACATAACTACAATGACACAAAGATAAATATAAACAGGTCTTGCTTCGAAACATAGAGGAAATTAATGAAGAATAAGGAAAAAGCAGTGCAACAACAATAAAAAAATAATTTAGGGAAAGCGGATCCATTACTGCAAGCCAATTTTACAATTTTATATATCTTCATTTTAGATAGATCTGTTATTTCTTCTTACATGTGAATGTGTATTTATATGAAAACATCCAAAGCCTTTATACTAAGCAGAGGCCTAGTGAATTTGTTGCTTCTACCTGTTCTTTATAAAGATTTTAATTTTCTATTAAAAATTCAAATGCTCTTATGCATCAGGATGTAAGTCATGCCACGTTACTACTAAAACATTGTTAGTTAATTACTGTCCTAATTAAAGGGATTAAAACTATACAAGTTCACCAATTGTTAAAAGAATATGTTTCAGCTGAGAAAAGTAATGGTTTTAAGTTCAAGAATATTATGTTTCTTTAGAAAAGGTTCAAGTCCTGTTGCAAAATAATTGTTAAAAAATGTATCATAATTAGCTCTTTTGAAAACTGGTGTATCCTATAACAATTTACAAGATTCCTTTCTTTTCCCCTACACATAAAGGATTAAGTTTATTGATCAACATCTTTGGGAATCAACAGCAGCACAAATGCCTTCATTCCGCTGTTGATCAACAGCATGATTTTAGTGAAGCACATGAAGGGAATCTTCAGTAATTCCTGAAGTATCAGTGTAAGCAATCAGTAGAAAACAGGGAAAAAGTATTTCTTAATTTTTTTTGTTGCTGCTCTTTGGGTTTAGTGTTTCATTTGGGTTGGCAGTTTTAATACACAGCAATTTCTTTTCTCATTAATATCCCACCTTCAGTAAACACTAATTAAAACATAGCAATTGCTATGTGACTGTTACATTAAATATAGCAAGTATGACAGATTTTTGTTGACAGCTTTGTTATTGTGCCTTGAGCATTCCTGCTTATAAAGGGCACTTTTACCCATGTTCCATCCTTCTTGGGCCTGTACTTACTGTTCATTGTTGCTTCTAACCTACCCGTGAAAGCAGCTCATTTTTTTCTGCACAAAATAAAATGTGTGGATCCCTGGCTGTTTATGATGTTGTGAACATGGACTCAACATGGAATGAAGTAACAGAGCAGAAAAATTCTTGCCCAGCCAATACAGAATGCAGCTTCTGCAGCCTCACCAGGATCCCCAAATTCCAGAGTTGCAAAATCTGAAGTTTGGGCCACGGTTCTGACAGTTATTTTGACATCTCATATCCAGGATGTGATGTGATCCCAAAATCTAGACCCAAGTTAAGGCAATAGAATAATAAAAAAATAAGAGGAGTAAATAGGACCTGCAATAATGAAGATGAAAGGGTATAATTTGAATGTGCATTGCTAGGTTAAGTCACGGCACCTAATTTTCAGGAACTGATGAGGGTTAAGTTCAAATGAGCCAAATATTTTGGTGCCAAAACACCTTTAAGTTCTGTGACAGGCATTTAGGTACTAAATTCCTTTCAAAATCTGAGGTTTTGGCATAGTGATAGTTATTTGGAGATGCTTCTATTATTATGTAAAGGCACAACTTATAGTTGTGTTTTCTTTCCATTTTTAGAAAGTAATGAACTGAATTCAGCAGACAAGTTCTCCAAGCCTAACAGTGTTCAAGATATGCCTCTCTTCATGTTTGCTAGAATTTAACAGCCAGAAAGTGTGAACAGAGTGAATAATTAGGGAAAGAGTAATGCTTAAAGGGATATTAAGTTCTTTATTTCTAGGTTACTCTGAAATACTTTTGCTTCTTTGTGGAAGAAGTAAGGAATGGGAATTGTATATTGAACTGATTTTTTTAATAAGCAGGAAAACCAGCAAGAATCTACTCTAATTGGTCTGTGGTAGTATATTTCCAAGAAACTAGATTAGATATAATTATCTTGGGAGGTTAGGCAACCCTCTTATCCCCATTAGTGTACTTACATAATATATGTTTTAATACCATCTCACAGTAAGGCTACTGGTAAACCATAGGAGATATGCAGATTCCCAGTGTTGCCTTTTCTTTCTCAAAGGCACAGAAGAGATATCACTGTTCCTGGAGATACAATTTTCTTTCTTGTCCTCTTTTTGATATAGCTTATTATGGGCATTTTGTAATTTTCCAACATGCGTGTCTTTGAGTGTTTGGTTGTTCTAAAGAAAAGAAAAATGTGATTGTGAACTGCTGAGTGTTTTTCCATTCCTTGGAAGAGGGTTGTGCAGCTGATGGTATCTGGTTGATTTGATGGTAGAAATCAGCAGTAGGAGAAGATGATTCCTGATTTTACATGGTTTTTTTTACTAGTGAAGGAAGGTGAGCTTATGTGCAAAACCTGATATGCATGGGAGTGGTATTGAATGTCTAAAGTTCCATGCTAATTGAAAATTTCTTTATGATGTTATTGTTGTAATGGTATAAACATTTTTATTGATGTAAACATATTAGTAGAAGAGCCCATTAGGTTTTTGGGTTCAAGCAACCCCTCATTAAATCCTGTGAGCACAGCTCTTACTAGCTGTTTTGAAAAGGAAAATATTTTCTCCATACCGCCATGAGTGCAGCACTGTCAGAAATGTGTGAACTTCTTGAAATGTCTTTCAGTGGCTCAGTGGAAGATTTTTGTTCTATTTTTGTTCCTCTAGAGTTGAACACTGTCAGTTTTAGTGATCTGACAAACATGAGGGCTTTGCAAGTGTTGTCTCCTTTTGTTTCAGCTTTCTTGCTAGGATATAACCTATTTAGAAGCTTATGCTTCTGATTAGGTTTTTTTTTTCTTTTTTTTGTCTTGGATTTTGTTTTTTTTCCAAAACCAAACCATGGTTGGAATCATGAATAAAATTTCTTGTATAAAATTAAAGTATAAGAACCACTACCCAACACTGAAATTAAAAAAAAAAGGCACTTAGGATTAGAAATTATTTGTTTCTTGTAAGCATTTCAGATTTAATATTTTTCTGTAAGGTATACACTTACTGATATGGCCAATGGCCAAAATAGTGATAAAGAGGTTATTAGGATGAATTGTGTTGATCTGATGAGAGATGACTAATAAAATCTGTTTTGATTTAAAAAGCACCAACAATAAAGCCCAAAACAACAATAACAAAAACAAACAAGCATTAACAAAAAAGCTAATTTTTTTTTGTTGGTGCATTTTGCTAATTCTGCTCCACCTTTGTGTACCTATTTGAAAGCAATTCTTGGACATGCAGCCTTCTGTGATGGGTACTTCCAGTAGGTACTTACTCAGCCTAGAGAAGGTTTTCTTCCCCACTTAGCTCTGTGTGAGCCGAAGTTATTTTGAGCAGTCTGGATTGGCACAAGGTAAATCATTAATATTAATGCCTTTACAACTTTTGGACTTACAACTTCATGGATCCTTCTGGGGAGAAGTGATGAAATCCAAAATCTTGATTTTACTGTGATAATCTTGAGCTTTGCATTCATTACAGATAGTGTGTGGTTATTTAGGAAGCAGGCAAATTCTTGCAGAGTTGGACATCGTGCTTTCTGAACTTCTCTGATAGGTCACAGTATAGATATATCCTAGTGATAGCAATAGCTGTTGGTGGTACTAGAAATTACAGGAGAATTGTTTCATGTCACTAACTGCTGAGAAGGGCTGGCCTCTGTAGATGTGCACAGCTGTACAAGAGTTAACCAAAGATTATGTGAGTCAACAAAAATAATCGTCAAATGGGATTGCATATTTTTTCGATTTGTCTAATTTCAGTCTAAGGCCTGCAGGACCTTTTGTTTGGCAAAGCCCTGGATTCTGCATTGAATTCCAAGTTGTGAGTTTATAAAAAAACACTTCTTTTTTTAAAAACAGATGTCCAGATATTAGAGGATCAAGTTTTCTGTCTTTGGAACTACTGCATTTAGTGCTTTAGAATACACTACTCTGTGTTTGTGTGTATGTAGTTGAAGCTCTCAGAGGACATTCTGAGACATTTATTTATTCCAAATAAAACATTTGGGACACTGCTGCAAAGATTTTATGTGAACATTTCTTCCCTTGGTTTCAGTATTTGCTTTGCTTTTAAAACATATTTTTTTAAAAAATCAGAAACAGTATAGGGTGTGTTCTTAAAGAAATATATCATTTACCAGTGCATCTGTTTTTCGAGGGTTTGTAGTTTTTTAAAGGGTAGGATGGAGCTGTCAGACATGTTAGGCCATTTAAGTAGTATTTTCGGTAGTTTTCAATAATGGTAAGATAATAAGAATAGGCATAGAATCACAGAATGCCTTGGGTTGGAAGGGAGCTTAAAGATCATTTTGTTCCACCCCCCAGCCATGGGTTGGGACACCTTCCACCACACCAGAGTTGCTCAGAGCCCCATCCAACCTGGGCTTGGACATCTCCAGGGATGGGGCATCCACAGCTTCTATGGGCAATGTGTTCCAGTGCCTCACCACCCTCAGAGGAAAGAATATCTTCCTAATACCTGAACCCACTCACTTTCACCCCGCCTTGTCCTGTCACTATAAATTGTGTCTCTGCCTCTCTTTCGTAGATCCCCTTCAGGTACTGGAAGGCTGGAATTAGGTCACCCTGAAGCCTTCTCTTTTCCAGGCTGAACAATCCCAGTTCTCTTAGACTTTCCTCATATGATTTCCAGTGGACTAGGTTTTTAGAAGAAGAGGAAGGTATTATGTGAAAGGCTAACATGATCCAAATAATTTTGGAATAACTTTTTGAAGAATTTATTTGCAGCCATAGGTTTTTGCCTTTTGTTTGAATGAATAAGCTATATAGCAGTCATAATGGTGATAGTTTTATCTCTAATTTTTTGTCATCTTTAATTCCCTGCCATTGACATTCATCGCTGTGTGAAAGCAACATAGAATTATCCTGTCTTAAATAGAGAACATACAAAACACCCTACAGTAATATGTGAAAGTATTACTCTAAACAGTTAAAACAGTTTAAAGTACTTGCTGTGCCTCTCAGCCAATTGCTTAGCTTTTTCTAGGAGCCCAGTATGGATAGGAAGAACTTTACAGGTGCACAAAGTCAACTGCAGAGCTCGCCTACAATTGTTCCTACATCTATAGGGATGACTGCATTTGTATTTTTTCCAGTCTGTACTTGACTTCACCCTATTACCCATGATGCAATCATCTATCACATAATAATTTATTGTTATTTCACAAATCTCTCATTTCAGCCACAAGTTTTGTTTAATTGGACTGATTTTTGCACTTAAACCCAAGTTACATGATTATTATTCATGTCTAATTACTTTTAATTGCACAGTAAAAACAGATGATGCAAAGAACTAGACTGGATTCTGGTTTTAGTGTGCAATTAATATTTCTTTATTAAATTCCCAACACTTTTATCTGTGGGAAAAAGAGTGGAATTGCAGAGGTATGAAGAGAGAGCATTCTGTAACATGCTGGGTATTTTTGGATAATACATGAAAAGACAGGAGTTTCTTTTCCAAGCCTAGGCTGATTTGTCAACATCTGCATTTGGAAAGCTTATGTAGTATTCAACATTGCATAGCAAACACTAAAGAAGGAGTGCTGAACCTGCAGCTCCATTTTTATTGCCTCTAATCAGAAACAAATTGCAGTATAACAAAACTTTGTACTGTGTTTACTTTGTGATACTTAACTAGCAAGTTGCCATGTAAATGCTTCAGTAGTGAATTATCTCAAGGGGAGGAAGTATGAGTTTTTTAAAAAGTCACTTTCGCTGTGGGATTGGCTTGCTGCTGTCAGCATGCCAAATTTGAAATCAGCTTGAATGTTGTGAGTGTGTTATAGATCTTGTTTTCAGCAATCTTCATCTACTGCTGAGAAAATATGAAATAAATCCTACATAGAAAATGATAGAGGAACACCCATGGGAGGCATCCACTAAATTGAACACTAATTGACCTCTACACTTTTGGACAAGTTTTGTAGCTTCCTTCCTCAGTTTAATATTACTCTATTCCTTACAAAATGTTTGGTAACATTTTATCCATCTATAAATCTCTGAAATCCTAAAGCGCATTTATAATTCTAATATTTATAACAATTTGCCTCACAGAAGTGAGTATACTATTACTAAATGTGCCTGGGAAACAAGTTTCTCATAAACTCTGGTTATTTTTTTATTACTTCAGACTGTTGTCTGTCCCTGTGCACCAACAGAAATGTTCCATCTTTTTTCCCTTTGTCATTGTGCTGTGCCCACCCAGAAGGTTAGGTTTCTTCCTTCCTAACATATATGTGGACATAGTCTTGACTGTAAGGAAGAACATCGATGGCTTATGCAAAAAGGAGAAATAGATCTGATCATATATATTATTCCTGACCGTTCCTCATTCTTTTACAGCTGGGCCTGTTGGCAAAGAGTTTATTTTTCAGGCCAGATTTCAATGTGTTCTTCATTTCTAATCTAAGTTTGTCTTTACCAAAGATGTGCTTTCCTGCAGGATCTCACCTTCCCTCAATTGGCTTTGAATTTGTTAAAAAATATGCCTCAATGAACTGTATTTCATTACTTTAGAGGTTTAAAACTTGAATTAAGGGATTTCAAGAGAATGATGGGTAGATATTGAGTATCAGCTTGGAAGCTATGTTTCAAAAAAAACCCAACACTACCTTAAAGGGCGAGACTTTTACAATTAAATGTTTTCTGAATTGCAGCTTTAGCTGAAAGGTTTGTTATGCTACTGTGTGAATTATCACAAAAGAGGTGTTACATTTTAGGTTGTTGGTTGATTTCTGATATTTCAGAAACTTCAGCACGGGTGAGGCCACACCTTGAATTCTGTATTCAGTTTTGGGCCCCTTACTATAGGAAAGACGTTGAGGTGCCTGGAGTGTTTCCAGAGAAGGGCAGTGGAGCTGGTGAAGGGTCTTGAGCACAAATCTTAGGAGGAGCAAATGAGGATGCTGGGGTTGTTTAGTCTGGAGAAAAGGAGGCTCAGGGGGAAGCCTGGAAAGAAGTTGTAATGAGGTAAAGGTCAGTCTCCCAGGTAATGTGTGACAGGACCAGAGGAAATGGTCTCAAGTTGCTCCAGGAGAGATTTAGATTGGTTATTAGGAAAAATTTCATCATTGGAAGGGTAATCAAACCCTTGAACAGGCTGCCCAACAAAGTGGTTGGGTCACCATCCCTGGAGGTATTTCAAAGACAGACATGTAGATGTAGGGCTTGGGGACATGCTTTAGTGGTGGACTTGACAGTGCTGGATTGGAATTTGTGATCTCAGAGGTTATTCTGACCTAAATGATTCTATGATTCTGTGACTGTCAAGCAACATCACAACACATAAGACCAATACTACTAATATTTGGAATATGATGCCAGTGGTATGCCTTCTACTCTGTATTTGCTTCCAGTCCTTTTCATAAAGAGAGGTTTTCCATGCATCAGGCAAACTGGACTTGCTGTCTTGTGGTTATAACAGATGGAATACCAAATTCTTTGCTCTGAAGTGTGATCAGGCAAGAAGTTTAGTCTTCCCTTGTAAAACAAGTTCCTTCAAATTCTTTAATAGGCATTACATAAATACAATTATTTATTTTGTTAAAATCCTTGATTGTTCAAATGTCATTGAAATGAGGCAATGAGCTCTCAATTGCCGTTATGGTAGAGAGACCAAGTAATCTTTTAAAATCAGCATTATCTATTTTTGATACTTGAAATAAAGAAGATGTGTCAAATGTAAGGCTATCAAATTGACCTATTCATGTCTAAAACACTAATAGAAAAGCCAATTTACACAAAATTATGAATGTAATTGTTTTGCCCTGGAAAGATTTAGTGATTGAAAATATTTTTTTCTTAAAACAAGCTGAAATTCAGTGTAAAGACAGGAGAAGATACATTTATATGGGCATATTAGTCTGCCTATGGTAAAATGATGCACTCAGAAGATTACAATATATGGTATTACTTGATCACTACCAAGAAAAATTACACCATGGATGTATTGTTTTGGAAACTAGTGCTTCTTTGAGTCTTTTGTGGGTTGTTTTTTTTTTTTTCCAATACTGAACACTAAACTTTCTTAAAAATTTTTTTGTATTGGTTGTCTTTAAGAGTTATTGATGCTAGAATCTATTCAGATTTTTTACTGGCTTCATTTCTCCTGCTAAACTGAGAAATAACTTGATCAACTTTACTGTGGGGATATTTTTTTCCTTCCTTTCTTTTTTTTTTAATTTCTGGAGCAGATGTTTGTCTTCTAGGTGAGACATAAATTGTAGGATGTGGTAGAGGTGATGAAGTTTACACTTTTCCCTGCTTTCAAAAGTTGCTGTAAAATCACCAGCTGTGTTCACATGGGTTAATCAGTCAAATGCCCTACTCATGCGATCCTTGAAATTCAGGGAATGACAGATTTCACTGAGTTATTTCCTGAAACAAATAATATAATTATGCTTTATTAGGTGAAATATAATCTTTAAATATGAGATTTCTATTTTTTTCAAATTCTTAGAGATTCTTAAAAAATGAAGCCTATATGTTCTTTAACGCTGTGCAGAACTGTTCAGCGGAAGCAAAGCCCGTAAAAAATTCAGGCATCTAGTGCAACTAGATAGCTGAGGATACATAATGCTAAGGGTTGTCAACAAGTTTCCCACCTAGAATTAGGGATTAACAGGATTTGAAAGCCACAAAACATTAAATTTTTACTGGTGAATAGAGGATTTCTGACAACTTTGGTCAGATCTTTTCACGATACATTGTACATTGGCAAGGGCAAAGCTGTTGGCACATAAAACTCCTGGTCTATCGGCCCCCTTAAGATCTGTGAATTATGTATAACACTGGTTTAGCTTCTGGTTATGGTAGGATTGAAAATATATGAATGTTATTGTGAGGCGAGTTTTATTCTCCTTCCTTGTAGTATAAAATACCATGTGTTGCAGAGGTGAAAAACAAAGCCACATATCTATGAAAGACCTCACAAATTAAGTTTATGGATGTCAAAAGTTTAAAACGAGTGCTTAACATTAATGAAAAAGTCATAAAAGAATAAAATGTCAATATATTTTTTTCCAATAAAAGAGAGCCAAAGAGGGAGAATACTTCAGGGAGGAAATTTTCCTTCCTAATTCTCATTCCATCCAGTCCCAGTAAAGGTTGCTCATTGCATAAATCCTGAAGAAGTATATATTAGGAACATTTTCCCTTTAGAGGTGTAGAGGAATGGAAACAGGTAGGCACCTGTATTTCATAAGAATCAGAAGAGTAAGAGAAGCTTAATTCTGATCTGTCAACTAAATGATTTCTGTGAAGTTTTAAAACTAATGTATGTTAACTTAGACAGCAAGCAATCAGTTTTTCATGGGAATAAAAACACAGATACAGGAATGCTTGGGCATCCTTTCACAAAATCTTATGGTGCCTCAAGTTTCAGGTATGTTTTGCTCAGGTGCAGTGTGGCCCCAGATGTCTTCACGTGTTCCTGCTGTGGCTTTGCTAACAAGCCTTTGCAGGCTGTGGCTCCTGAGAAGGGCAGTGCTCCTGTGGCTTTTCAGAAGTTAGCTTGTATGTGGTTTTAGTTAATAACCATTTCACACCTAAACTGCTTCCAGGCCTTGAACCCACATGTCTGCAGTCATATCATACGTCAGCAAAGTAGGTGTTTGGAGCCACGCTGTCTCCGTCCCCAACTCTGTGACTGTGTCAGAGGCAAAAGTAATTTGTAACTGTTATGGTGAAGGACGTGGGTAATGGAGAGTTTTGGTAATGGAGTGTTAACTAATGCTGTACTAAAACCTGTGGGGAGATCAAAATGCATCTTTTGAAGATGGACCTGGACAGTATGGTAAACATGGTTTTATGTAATGGGTTTTTTTCCTGCTCTCAGTGAAGTGATTATTTTCCGCTTTGGGTATGAAGTAATGCAAAGAAAAGCAGCACGTGACCCTATCAATGAAATTATAGAGTGTGTATAATAGTCTGTTATTCTTTTGATGTTTTTCTCAACTTATTATTTGCTTTGTCAGCTTCAGCCACTTTCCTCAAGCAAGAATTCCTAATGTTCAGAATTGGAAAATCCTAGTGTAAAACCTTGAACATGTCTTCTTTTCACAAGAGAAACAGCTCATATATTCCTGTTTCAGCCTGCTGTTGCTCAATTGAGACACATTTTTGTCTGACACAGAACTTTGCATAATGCCTATGATTACTTACTTAAATATCTTTTTCAGACCTTAAGTTCTTTGAGAGTCCAGGTAAATAGTAATTTCTATTCTTTGTTCATTATACTGTTGACTTTCCACCAAGAGCTGTAATGGGTCAAAGAAGCAGGATTTACCTTATTAGTATTCTGCCCATACTTTCCTATTACCTCATGGTTATCTCTTTCACTTTAGATTTAGCTCATTCTGAAGGTGCCTGGCTTAATTATTCTGAAGACCATTAATGCTGTAATTTCTAAAGGTAGTCACAGCATGAATTGCTTAGGCAACCTTTACTTCTTTTGTGAATCCAAAAAGTGGAGGCCAGGTTTCATCTCTGTGAATTTTTGCGGTTTGCTTGCTTTTCAGTGGAGTGGCAAGCAGCAAGCAGTGCCAGAGAGCATTTCTGCCCAGCCTGGGTCGGCTCCTCGTGCTCCAGAGCTTCCCTCTGAAGGCTTGGTCACAGTGCCCTCACCAGCCAGGGAACCACAGGGCCAGCTCTGGGGTCTTTGCTCTTTGCAGCAAGGCAGCAGTAAAGGAGATGAGAAGAGGCCTCTGCATGGGGAGCATGGAAGATCTTTATTCATGATAGCATGCAGGTCTCCAAAGGCAAAGACCTGGAAAGCCTGAGGGTCTGGAGTTTCATGGGGACAAGGGGGAGTTGAGTTGGGGTCCCTCAGAGACCTGTAGGAGAAGCCCGAGGGAGTGGCCAGGACTAGCAGGGAAGAGGGAAAAAGGGGGTGGGGGAACACCACGAGTAATAAGTGATCAAAACCCCATGATGGAATAGGCCAGAATAACTTAAAATTTATTTGTAGGTTTTGTTTGTTGTGAATATAGTTATGCCTCACTAGTTGCAAGCAGTACTGTCAAACAGCTATTTCACATGTTCAAAGTGGAACCAATCTTCTGTTAACCTGAGATTCCCCATTATAAAACAAACACTAAGCAGAGTTTATTGATATCTTAATGCCAATAAACTTGTGGAAAACTAGATTTACAATATAAATATTTAGGTATATTGCATGTTGAGATTTAGTTTAAGTGTATGTCTGAAATTTAGATTTGTGACAACAATAGCTCTGCGATGACTCATTATGCCATGTTTTTATCTTAATTACTTTGTTAGCATTACGTAGTTCAGCAATTCTGGATTTGAATTTCAAGAAGGGTTTGGGCAATACTCTCAGGCACATGGTGTGACTTGGCGATGTTCCTGTGCAGGGCTGGGAACTGGACTTGATGGTCCTTGTGGGTCCCTTCCAACTCAGCATATTCTGTGATTCTGTGATATGATTAGTGCGAAATCTACTTTACAGGTTTTTAGTGATAACAATGTATTACTACTGTAAGTAGCTCAGAAGTGTTTAAAAGATTCTAATAGATTTCTCTCCAAGAAGTATTGCTTTTAGCTAAACAGTCACAAACTAGAAGAATAGAGAAATAGCAAAAAAATTTAGTGGGGCACAGTTGCTAGGAATAAGGATCTATGATATTGCTTATCACCTACCAAGCGGTCTGGTTTTACCAGTCTCTGAATATGAAAAGTGTACATTCTACTCTTCCAGCATTCACTTCAGTGGCAAACAAAAAAAGAAAGTGTAATTTTCACACTTTTGATACCATACCTCTTCATAGTTGTACTGAGCTTACATGAAGTGAAACATTTTAATTCCCGGTATTGTTTCTCTACCAGGACTTCTTTGATACTCTTGTAAATTTAAGGACTTTATGGTTCTTTCTCTAAAACTGTATAGAAATCTTCCATAGTAAAGTTTCTCCTCCACTGAAGAGTGATTTTGAGCTGCCACCCTCATTCTTCATTGGGATTATGGGCTTTTATGTACTGGGAAAAAAACTTTTTGGGATGAAATTTTGCATCAATGATAACAGAAAGATGTATATCTTTTTTATCTTATGATGGAATTTACATTTAAATGTCATTTTTAAAGAGAAGCAAAAATTGAAACTATATGTTTTACTTGATATTATGGTCTTAGATATCAACTGGATAGATATTTCTTAGTGAAAATATGGATTTACTATATCCTAGATATTGCCTAAGATGAGAGGGAGGTTGGGCTCTTTATTTTGTGCTTGGAGTCTCTTAAAATGAGTACTTCACTAGCAATAACAGTCTGTATCTAATAATTTTCACCAGGACATTTCTTTTCCCCTCAAGAACTTCTTGAAATGCTCCCTAGTTTTGTGGGTGGCTGGCCTGTGGTTAAGTACAGCTTCTACTTTCAAAGTTAGTTTTTCTCTGCTTAGCTTTCTAATTAAGTGTTAAAGTTGAATATAGGCCAACTACCTACATGTGCTTTTGCATTCATCTCTGTTTTCCATTATTTTGTGTTTCCTGGAGCATGCTTATTTTCTGTGGAGCTATATACAGAGAGAAGGTCCTTAATAAAATCTTATCTGTTGTGCTAGTACATGCTAAGTGTGTGTTCTCAATCCACTCATGCATTTGAGGAAGAGAATGAAATGACTTTGGGAACTCCAGCTAGCTTGTTGAGCCTTATAGCATGGCATTTATTTCAAAATTGTGAACAAGTCCTGTGATAGTGTCAAGAAAAGATTTTGTTAACGTTACATGGTTTTGTAGATGTGCTTTTCTAAATGCTTATTTAATTTTATAAGTGTATTTGTTCTACTATCTTGCCAGAATTTTATTGGTGAAATTTTTATTTATTAACTCTTTCAAAAAATATTTCTAGTTTAATTTATTTTTCTGAAGATGATAAAAACACTAGCACTAGAATGAAAGGTTACTTGCTTGTTTATTTCAAATGCGAAAGATTAATGTAAAACCACTGTGATTAGAGACATACATATATGAAAATAAATGATGTAACAGTGTCAAAATAATACAAATCTTAATAGAACATTAAAGAAATAAAAATATCTGAATTCAGCGAAAAACGTCTAAATGAATAAAATTTGAACTTCTAAGAATTGAGAAACTGAAGAAAGAAGGTATAGCCTATGTTCCAGCTCAAGAAACTATTTTATATAATGCTATATATTTTCGTGATTTAAACCAAAAATATGCAGTGATTAGTGCTGAAGGCAGAAAAAAACAGAGTTGGTAAATGAAAATGGAGGAATTTTCAGAAAACAGGAAGAATAATAGTGCATTGGAGAAAAAAAGCTGAAAAAACAGCCAGCCAAGGCAAGTACTTATGCACAAGACAGATTCTGAATCAGTGAATTACATCAGAGCCATGAAAGGCTTTGATTCCAGGTTTTGTTGATCCAAAAACATGATTACCCTTGAGGATGCATTTAGTACAGGTCATAGAATCATAGAATCCCAGAATGCTGCGGGTTGGAAGAGACTTTAAAGATCAGCTAATTCTGACCTCTCTGCCACAGGCAGGGAATCTTCCTCTCGACCAGATTACTCAGAGCCTCATCCAAGCTGGCCTTCAACACTCCCAGGGATAGGACATCACAACCTCTCTGGATATCTGGTTCCAGTGCCTCACCATCCCCACAGCAGAGAAGTTTTTGTCTTACAGCTAATCTAAACCTACTCTCCTTCAGCTTAAGGCCATTACCCTTTGTCATATCAGTACATGGCTTTTACAAAGCTCCTCTCCAGCTCTCTTGTAGACTTCCATTAGGTACTCGAAGGTAACTCCAAGATCTCCTTTGAGGCTTCTTCAGGCTGAACAGCCCCAACTCTCTGAGCCTGTCTTCATAGGAGAGGTGCTCCAGCCTGGTGATCAGCTTAGCTAAGAGGCTCACAACTCTCTTGTGCTGGAGGCCCCAGAGCTGGATGCAGCCCTCCAGGTGGGTCTCACAAGGGCAGAGCAGAGGGGCAGAATCCCCTCCCTCGACCTGCTGGCCATGTTGATTGGGATGCAGCCCAGGATGCATGCGGCTTCCAGCAGGTATTGCCAGGTCATGTTGAGCATTTTGTTCACCAGCATCCCCAAGTCCTTTTCCCTAGGGCTTCTCTCAATCCATTCTCTGCTCAGCCTGTGTTTTCACTTGGGATTGTCCCAACACAGGTTCAGGACCTTGCTCTTGGCCTTGTTGAACATGAGGTTTACACAGGCCCATCTCAAGCCTGACAAGGTCCCTCTGGATGGCATTCCTTCCCTCCAGTGTGTTTGACGGAACTACACACCTTGGTGGTGTTGGCAAACTTGCTGAGGTTGCCTCAATCCGTGTCCATGTCTGGACTATGTGTTGCAATTAATTGCGTTGTCATCAGTGGTGTAAGGTATCTTAGGACAGCTAATGCTTTTCTCTGTTATGCCCCAGCTGTGAAGGGACAATAATTGAAAGCTGTCATGAGGGCAAGGCTTATGGCTTAGCCATGGAGCTGCTCTTCAGTGCAGCAGCTAAACTGGTTTTGGAGCAGGGCCTTTGTGCGGGGCTGCATGAAGGAGCATTGCACGGCTGTGCTGCACAGCTGCACGGGCATCTCTGTGCCATGCAGTGCTGCACACTCTTGTCTCAGTTTCAGCACCAGGGTTCAGTATGGTCTAGTAGAAAGCAGTACAAGTCATGGCAAAGTCAGAGGAGGGTTTTCAGAGGTACTGATCAAACCTTCTGGATGGCTCAGGATCAGGCTGAGCTGCTTGAGCTGCTGCACCACAGCCACCATAGAGTTAGAAATCTTTGTGTTCACCCAGTCACTAAAGGGAGCCAGGAGCGATGCTGTGCCATCAAGCATTGTGTTTGTTTTCTGCTGTACACTCAAGATTTCAGTTTTATAATTTTATATTTTGTCACTATCCTTGCCGATGACCTCTTCCTTCGAGGTTCTTCGGAAAGACTTGCAAGAGAGTAGATACTTATATTGTGTTTAGTGTTACTTTTACATAGAAGAGAGAAACTGATGCTGTGTCTAGATTTACATTTTAATTAGCAAACACAATAAGTGTTGCATCTTTGATTTTTTAAAAATGATTTGTGAAGAATGGCATATTATAACTGTGATGTGCATATAATCTGTGAATCTTAGCTTGCTGACAGCAGTGTGAGTTCTTGTTTCAACTGCATGTACTGCATTGCTTTTATCTCACAAAGAAGCAAACCCCAGTTTTCTCTATGGAAAATAATTGGTAAACTACTATGATCTGACATTTTAATCAATTAGGTTCAGGCTTAATTTTAAACTATTGGAAGACACTCTTAAAAATCCCAGTAATTTTAGTTTAGAGTGCCATGCTGATATTCACACAATCTTCTCTGTAGGTTTTTTATCTATTCAGTAAAACTTCTCTGTTTATTTCCCAACTACAAACATAAAAACTAGAAGGACTACATAATCCTTCGACTTTTTTTTTCCTACTCAATTTCTCCAAGTTTTTTTTTCACAACAACCAGAGCAAAAAAAATAATTGCTTACAATAATTATGCCACCATTATTATTGTCTAATGAGAACCCCCTTTTAAAAAAGCATTATTTCAGCTATTTGTGTCATATTTTTGTTCCCATGCATTCACTTCTAAGTCCTACTTTTATATTTGATTTCTGGAAATTTTGGTCAAAAATTATCAAAGTAATATTATTCAAATACTTATTTGCATAATTATTAGCTTTTAGGTTAACACAATCTTTACTTATGTAAGAGACCAGTTATTTAAGCTGTTACCAGTAACTGCAGCATTAGGCCAGTAGGCCAGTAATTATTTATAACTTAAATCCGTTTATCCTGAAAAACCCTGAATAGACCATCTGTCATGGTTTTCTACTAGCAGAGGTCAGATCGTAAGTCGTGATCTTCACAGTTTCTACTAGAAGGGGACAGTATGAAAAAGAGATATTTGCAATAGTATATTTCAGTTAGTTTAGTGGTGAAGAAGTATTTAATGGGCTTATTTAATCTTTATTAAAAAGGATTCCAAGTTTTCTCCTTTGGTAGATCTGTCACAAGTTTTCGTTACACATTTGGCTTTTCTGTCAACCTATTAGGTGGTATACCCAGTTAATTAGGTGGTATACCCTTGATGACAACAAAAGTCTTCCTCAAAATATTTAGCAGAATTTTCTTTATTATAATGCGTAAAAATTAACTCCAGTAAGTGTTTTAAGTACTTTCCGACAGAATACCAAATTTCACCTTCTAATTTCAGGTCTGTAGCTTTTAGAAGAAAATAGCTTCACCTCAGTTTCCAGAAATGACCCTGAATTTTCTACCAGCTGACACTCAAATTAACTATTTCATGATACTGCTCAATCAGAGAGTACCTACAGATTGGAATTGGCTGCAATTCTCAATAATCACAGAATGGTTTGGGTTGGAACGGACCTTATAGATCATCTAGATCCAACCCAACTGCCATGGGCGGGGACAGCTTCCACTAGACCAGGTTTCTCAGAGCCCCATCCAACCTGGCCTTGAATGCTTCCAGGCATGGGGCATCTGTAGCTTATCTGAGCAGCCTGTCCCAATGCCTCACCAGCCTCACAGTGAAGACTTCCTCCTAATATCTGTTTAAACCTACTCTCATTCAGTTTGAAGCTATTCTGCCTTGTCCTGCAACTACATGTTCTTGTGAAAAAACCCTCTCCATTTTCCTTATAGGCTCCCTTCAGGTACTGCAAGGGTGCAATTAGGTCGCCCTAACCAGGAGTAAATTTCTTGTGAACACTGATTATTAAAAATAAGCAGCCAAAAACCAATTCAACCGTAATGTTTTATAAAATTATATACTGGAATATGAGGGCAAATGGCTAATGCTTATGATGGCTGATGTTTCTCACCCTAAAAGAGATTCTGAAATCTCTCTGAAATGAGGTAAGAAAAATTTAAGAGAGCAGCAAAGATAAAGTAGAAGTGACCTGTCCTGCCCTGGAGTTGTTACAGGTTGTGTTACAAAGAGCAATGATATCCAAGAAAGAGGATAAGCCCTTCTTTACAGCAGTGATTACCACGGTCTAGTGTGGGTTCTACATGAGTGACCTATCACAGGAGCAGTGTCTGAACTGCTCACAAGCACGAGCTTTCTATGTTTAGGGTTGTCAGCAGAAGATGGTTTATGACTGCCCAGAACTTCGTATTTGAGAGAACTTCTGTTAAAAATGCTTCTCTGACAAAGGGGAGATACTTCTGTTGGACCAAGCATGGTCTTAACCACATTTTGGCATGTATACTTCTGGTATTTCAGTAAAATCTGATTTTCTCTTTGTTCTTAAAAGCTAATTCAAATTCAGTATTAATTATCTGTCCTTTAATACAGTGGTGTTTAATCATTAAATTATGTCTTAATAATCTTTATTGGGATTTTTAAAAAAAGTTACTTCTGTCTTTGTCTTATTTTTTTTCAATAGTGAGCTCTGCCTGATTCAAAGTGGATTTGATTTTACAACATAAGTAAATCCGTCTTCTTCTGTAAATAACCACATAAGAATGGGAAGTAACATTAGGAAATAATTTTAAATTTTACATAAGCAGAACAAAGTCCATTAAAGACTTAGTGTAACTTTTTATACACGTTTCATTTGGATAATTGCATGCATAACTTCATGAGGTAATTAATGCTTTAGCTTCATGTGGATTTTTTGCATTTTAACATTTTCTCCTATTTCTATAGCTTCCCTGAAGAGTTTTCATCTGCCAAGTGCTGGATATTGTTTATCAGATGCATTTACCAGTCATGTCTTTATTGAAGCTTTGATTTAAGCTGCTTGGCAGTCATGTATGGCTAAATATATGCAAACACACAAAGCAAAAACATGTACTTTGTTCTTGTTCTCAACTCCATGTTCAGAGCGAGGCTGTTCTCCTTTCCACTTGGGAGTCTGATGCATCTGGAATTTACTTGGAGAGGTCCTGAGGGAGGGGTTGGGCACCCTTTCATTGCTCACCTGTAGCAGGAGCACATAGAGTTCCATTGTTTTCTGAAGGCCTGAGGAAAATTCAATGGAGATGTTTAACCTTGCGTGAGCAAAACATTCCCTAGAAGAGTAGCTGTGTTATTAACAGCAAGAAATCTTTAGAAAGAAAAGTTGTATTTGAGGATGGAATAGAGATTTGCTTATGAGAGCAGTTCTAAAACTTTGCTTCGGCAAATACAGATTTGGCAGTATCAACATGCATAAAAGTTGGGTTTTTTAAAACATTAAATCAGTTGTCATAAATACACATTTCTCAACATTTTCTTCTCAAAGTCTTCACAAATGCAAAATGGCATAATTACAATGCTAAAAATTTACCATGGGGAAAAAACCCTATTGGTGTTTTTCTAAAGAGCCTTGAGTGATTTAAAATTACTTTTCGCTTTACAAAAGAGATACTCTTCCTCAGGGAGGGAAAAAACCAAGTGTGACTATGAAGGTAAACATACCCAAAAATTTTAAATCTTTAGTAGCCCAAAAGAGTATTTTCTTTGAAAACTTTTAGAGATTTCTTGTCCTGCTTTGGGCATAGTAGTTATGGAGTGGTTAAACAAAGCAATATTAGGTGTAATAAGTTTTGCACCACTCAAATTTATTTATTTTCAGTTATTTAATTCAGATTGAATTTTTTTAAGTAATAAGTGAAATTTGCATCCTTAGTTGCGACAAAAAAGAATCAAAGTCTTAAAGAACTAGGGACAAGTTAAAATTCATATTAGCAGTATAAGAGAAAAGAACAAATCAACGAAGACTGGATTGGGTTGGAAATCATTATATGGTTAATTATGGTACAGGACCATCAAAGTAATTTCTGAAAATTGATTAGATAATATAGGTATTGATTCAGGAATATGCCATAGTTGACAGTTTGCAAACTTAAGCAAACTATAAGTTCTAGAAAACTTGGTTTTAATGTAATGTCTAATACTCTTGAGAGGGTCATTGATTCTGCAATGATGTTTTGAAAGAGCTGCATAGCTAAGTTAAATGACAACTCTCTTTTGTCTTTACTGGTAGGGAAAGGCTCTTCTAGGCAGTGCCCTAGAAGCACTTCTGAAAACAGTTATTAATGAACAAGACATGTTTGAATTCAGAATCTTACATACACCTAATATGGAGGTGTTTTGTATGTCCAGCAGCTATACAAGAAAGCTGGTACTATTATAGTACTGATTGGTACCATCACTCTAGGTGTCAACTTAATGATTACGGGGCATGTGTGCTTATTCTCTGTCCTCTGCATTGTTTTTAATGAGGATGGAACATTAGGATGGAACAGTTGATTGCTGCTGGTAAGTCACTCCAAGACAATCAGTCAGGAAGATAAGACTTCCCTAGCTTGATGATCTTTCATGCTATTTTAATTCAGTGCTGAATTCACAAAATTATTCCTCTCTTTGGAGGGGCAGAAAGTACTCACCACCTCTGATGGCATAAAATTTTACAGGTAGTTATCATATTAGTATGTGGAAAGTAATTTTTTTCCCCCAACTTGAAAGAACCTCCAGTGAACCACCACAGCACGGAGATACTACTGGACTTTTATAGCTGTTGTCACAATCACATGTATTCTAATATGAAATATTTTGGTTTTAATTTAGAAATAATTTTAAAACCTGAGTTTGAGCTTCTTAATTGTAGAAGGTTTTAGTGTCATTAGGTTGTTATGCTATGGCTACACTGAATTTTCCTTGTGAAACACAGCAGCCACAGGATAGTGGCTGGCTAGTTAAGAAAAGCCAATGGCTCACTTGTGACAGAAATAGCAGAAACTATCAGAGATTTCTGCTGCATCCAGGCCATCAAATTGTGGCTTCATTCAAATTAGAATAACTGATTAGAACTCACAGCTTGATAAGATTCAGACAAGAGATACGCAATGAATAACAGTGACTGTATTTCTCTAAGCAGAACTCAGAACTGAAGGCTATTTGTATTTCAATATTCCTGTAACTCTACTCCTGGAGTATTTTGATGGTCTGCCAAATCCTGCAGTGTATGTAGCTGGCTGGACAAATACCATCACTTTGATTGCTGTTGGGAGCACAGGGAACAAAACTTAGCTTAGATAAAGAACAGCGTGCTTTGTGTTCAATTTCCTGCTGTTCTGTGATAGCAGTTAGATTCTGGTAAGGACTGAAAAAGCATAACCTTCTCGTGTACTTCATCTTAATGCAGCCTTTGTTGAGGCCTTTGTTACCTGAATCTGATTATGCTCCTTAATTAAGCTTATAGATTCTTTTCTCTTGCTAGATTAGAGAACTTTTTTAGAGATATGCTTTTCTTTCATACAACTGGCTAATTTTTAATACATCACCCTTAACTAAACCCCCCTTTTTTTGGCATTGATATTGTACAAGATGCACAATAATTGTGTCCCTTTTCTTGGCTAAAGTATAAGTAAATATTTTCTCCCCCCAAAAAATATGAATCAAGTATTTTTCTATTTTTTTAAACAAATCTAGAGAAGATGAATTAAGATTGTTTTCAGGAAATTTATTTGTGGTGGTTCTTCAGGTGTATGAGCAAGAGCAGAGTTCTTTCAGTTATGACCTGGACAGTGGCAGGTCATAACTGACAATTTCAATTGCTCAGGGCAAAAAAAAGAATTGCAAATCTTCCAAAGGTTTCTGCACACCAAGAGGACCAGAATAGGACTGTAACTATATTCAGATGATTCCTTGTCTTCACAGGTACAGGCAGTATAGAAAGGATTGATTGGTCACTTACTGAGCACATTTTTTGTATCTCGTGTTAAGATTTCAAGAGACTGAAAAATTGTAAGAGTTGGTTAATCTGAAGTCGCACTCACCTAATCATCTCCAATGCAATAAAACGAAGGCTAAAATTCCACTTATTCCTATCAGTTTCATGAAGTTATATGGGAAATACAGCTTTGTGCATTTCATACTTTGAAAACTATATAGTAAGGGTTAAGTGTGGAAATGGTAGAGCTGTAGTTATTCAGGAAGGAGTTGTAGTTTGTCAGACTCAGAACCTGGGAAGGTGACATCTGCTGTAAGTATATGCATAATTTGTGTCCTGCATGGAGATGAATTGCAGAAAAAATAAACCTATGTTACAAGTGCATAATATTCAGTGATGCTACATAGTGCCATGGAATGCCTTTTAGCATTATGGTATTTATGTTCCAGTTTTATTCAGTCTAGCGCTACCCTTGTTTGGAGTACTAGGCACTCAATCTGGTAGGTTAATCTTTCTGTTTATTATTTTTCATGGTGCTACAGAAGACCACATCTTAAATTACAATATGTTTTAAGCAACAAGATTAGAAATAGCTTCAGATGTTGGGGAGAATAAAATTACTCAAAGTTGATTTTTGTAATTAATTAGCAAATTTTTGCACTGAATACCTCTGTTACCTATTTTAATTGGGAAAAAACAGATTGTGAAATTTTAAACATATTCATGAAGGTTTCTTACACTTAATAGCACGCTTTACTAGTGATGCATTTCCAGAATGTGGTAGTGTTACTTGAAAGGTATTTTGTTATTGTTACAAACTAGAAGTGAATTCAGAGGCAATTTTCAGTTGGCACATAGCATTTATTGCCAGTGTGTGTACATTACTTTTTGCTATTTATAACACATCCTAGTGTAGCACTTCAAGATAAGCCAGATGTTCTCGAGTGTCTGGGCATGGGTACATACAGGTTTGTGTGTTTTCACACTGTTTATTTGTATCTAGTATCTGCTACAACAAGTTTCTTCTTGCTTCAGTGAATGGGGGGGTTTGTATCCAAATGGTTTTTGGAATGGTGCTATTCTCAGAGGTATTCTGTAAGAAAATCCCTTTAAAATAATACTTTTAAAATTAAAGCTACAACTTGAGAAATATTTAATGTGGAGAGAAGTCACTGTATTTGCTGACACTGAAATAGTACTAATGCATGTAAGGTGTGCCAAAAGTGCATGGAACTTTTCTAACCTTTACGGTCTAACACTTTGGGATATTTTAAACATATGTTTATTAGCTTGTTCAGATATAACTTAAAAAGCTGTTTTTAAAGGCATGCATCCAGAGACATGCACAATGAATTCAAAGTGTCAATGTTTCAGGGAATCTAAATTATTTTCAGAATTTCAGAAATTGAGAAGGGATAAGTGGAAGAGAAAATGTTGGGCTGGTGCCAAGCGATAGCTCGTAACCCTCACAGACTTCCAAACAGCACAAGAACACCCGAGGTCTCAGGTGATGCTTCACATAACTCTACTTTGGTGAGTGAAAAGTTGCATTTCCTGATGGTGGCATGCTCAGATGAACTTGAGAGGTGTTAAATTTATTTTAAAAATTATGTTGTTTGCCATTGCTTGCATTTCCTCTGTGCGTGAAACCCTTTGATATTACAGCTGTTTACTCTTTCCATTTGATTTTTTTGGTCTTTTATGTTATGCATGGTTCATTCTGACTTGCATGCTGTGTCTATAAATCAGTATTGATGTTTTGTGGGTCTTCAAGCAGGAGATGACTGAAATATGGATCACATTCTTTGTGATCTTAATCAGTGCAATGGCATTCGGTCCCTGATGAATACAGCGGGACATTATCTAAAGGCATGCCATTTGCTCTTTGTTCCTGCTTGTAACAGGAAAAAAGTATAATATGTCTAAACTTGTGTTAGACAGCTGGATTTTAAAATTATCTTCATATATTAAACATGCTGTTGCAAGAGATGGTTGAGTTTCTGCATGCAAAGCAATTGATAGTAAATGTTCAGGCAATGTGAAGTTGACAGTTTACATGGTGGAGTTAAAATGTATCAAATGAAATTGAATTAAGTAACTCATTGATAAGAATTTTAACCCTACAGTTTTTGTTCATTGAAATTAAGCCACTTACATCAGTAGACCTGGCCAGGTGAGTAAGAACTGGTACTTGTACGTAAAGGCTTCCAACTGCCCCATCTCTAAGAGAAAAATTTGTCTGCCTGTTTTAATTCAGCTGACAGTAAGACTGAATATTTGAAACATATTCAGTTTAATATGCCTACTTCAATTCCATTAATGAGTGTAAATAGGCACTGTATTTCCCTATTCTAAGAAACATGAGTGATCAGGAAGTACTGCCCTGCAGTTGTTGAAACGTGGACAGGATGACATCTAAGCTAAAAGGTGAATAATTGTTCCTAACCACTGAGGAAATACAGTAGTCAAATGAAGAGACAGTGGTCTGCTTGAAAGCTGTTGAAGTTTTGGTGAAATAAAGCCTCTACTTAATGAGGCAAAATTATCATGTTCAGTGGTAAATTATATAGAATGTAAGTTTCTGCTACAGAAGAGAACACAAAAAGGCAGCATTAAAAGCTGCAATTTTTATAGTTTATTGTATATCTCGGATTATTGTTTTAGCTCACTTTCATCTAGAATACTTTACTTTCTGGGAAATAAAAGGAAATTAAAAATCAATGAATCTATGATAAAAGATGTCGTGTATTATCTCCACATTTGATTACTATTACTATTTTATTTTTAAATTTTAAATTTTTTCAAAATAATAAATCAAATGCTTTTGCTATTTAGGTGTTAATAGTAATAGGAAATAGCTATTAAGGAATTTAGATATGTGGGAATTTGAATATTTTGATTTTTACTTGACTGCTAGTCAACTTTTAGCTTGGTTTGATATTTATGAGATAAGCTCATAAATTCCAATCTACCAGATGGGATTTAGAAATGATGACCTCGAAGTACAGTTCAGAACTGATGAATCCATAGACTTTAGCATCTTTTCACCTTATTAATATTAAAACTTGTTCTGAAATACGTTTGGGTGTAGACTGCTGCTTAGTTGATGGAGTGTGTGAGAAAGCCAGAAGAATAAACTACTGGGGAAGATACAGTGTGTCATTTAATATCATGATTGGCTGTAGAACAATAATCTTCACAACAGGAAATAAAAAAAAGTCTCTTGAGGCCTGCCAAGCTTTCCTTTTCATTTTCTTTGCTTCCTGCTCTCTCAACCATGCCTTTTTTAATCCCTCACTTCTGAAGAAAATTATATTCTGTGTAAGCCTTTGCTGGCGATGTCTTTTCAACTTGCAGGCTGTCAACTGAAAGTCCTTATTTCACATGTGAACATTTTTAATCTGAAATTTTGTTTCAAATTTATTTTTATTTTGCTTAGTAGTCTTTGCCTTTCAATATTGAAAGATTTTCTGTCTGGTTGTGAGTGACAATACAGACTTTAGCACTGGAAAGTGCAAAATAATGAAACAGCAGAAATTAGAGAATATAGAAAATTATTTGTTCTAAATGTACAAATCCACTTCTCATGAGCTATTCAAACCCCTTCTTTCTGAATTACATGTCATTTTTCGGTGCACTGCAGCTCCTCTATGGACCTGATTTCCTCAGCATGGGTTTATTTGGTCAGTCTTGCTGGCACAGTTATGGTATGAAGACATAGGTTTTTGCTTCCTTGTTCTTTAGGTGACAAGTCTGGGTTTGGAAGGAAGCAAAGTGGAATGTAAACCGCATCTTTTTTTGACCTCTGCCATATGCCTTTGGTGTATACTTCTGATTCAGCAGGATGCCTTCTTTATTTCAGAACTCCAGCTAAGGCATTAAAAAGTACTTTGCATTTAAAACTAAACCATAAAGTGGGCATTTCACAATGCTGCTTTTCCAAAGGAAAATGGTCTGAAAATTACCAGCAAGTCTCATTAATTTTTCACAGAATCATAGAATACCAGGATGGAAGGAATCTCGAGGATCATCTGGTCCAACCTTTCTTGGTATAAGCACCTAGAGACAAGATGGCACAACACCCTGTCCTGCTCAATCTTAAAAATATCCAGTGTTGAGGAATCCAGCACCTTTCCTTCGGAGATTGTTTCAATGGCTCATTGTTCTCATTGCAAAATGTTTTCCTCTTGTGTCTAATCAGTGTGCCCAGAGTGTGCTCAGCTTGTTCCCATTACTTCTTGTCTTTTCCTTGTAACTACTTGTAAGAAAGGAGTCTTCATCTTCTTTGTAGCCACCCTTGAAATACTGGAACATGATGATAAGGTCTCCCCTAAGCTTTCCTTCCTCAAGGCTGAACAAACCCACTTCTCTCAGGCTTTCCTCATTTCCCCACTTTCCTCAGGCTTCCCAGTCCATTTTTATGGAAAGAAGTATTTTTCTCTCTTTGTGAAAAAAAGAAGGAAGCTTATGGAGCAGGAAGCAGGTTGTGATCATTAAGAAATTGTTATTTTCATTAAGTAAGTAAATGGAATACTGAGTGGCAGTGGAGGAAAAAATACAAAAGAAGAAAGCACATGAAAACATTGGAATGTATTTAAAGAGTTTAATAAAATCAGTTGCATTGTTTCATTTTATTTGATATTAAGATGTCCTAGCTTCACCAGAATCAAATAAGTTCTGAAATATTTTAGCAAAACTTAGCTAAGGATTCTTGGCAACGTTTTTCTGTTATTATTTTTACCTTAATTATAATAAGATCCCCAAGCTTTATCACCTTAGTCTACTTTATCTGAAGATTAAAACACTCTAGCTTCTTAGTTCTGAGCATACGTTAAAAAATTTGAATCATTCTATCATCAAAGGAGGCATAATTTCTCAAAAAATATTTTTTAATATTGCAGTTTATTGGATTTGGGGTATGTATTGATAGTTTTATATTCATAGTGAGTAAACCTTTGTTTTATACTCAAAACAATTTCATATGGTCAATTAACTTGGTATAGTGGAACAAAAAGCTGGAATTGACTTCGCTTCTCTGATACCTAGAAATCATCTCTTTTTCAAGCTAAATTTATTATCAGTTTGTTTCTCTATACATGGTTTCTAAACATCAAAGGTTCATCCTTTGTAATGTTCATCATATTTTGAGGGACCTGTAATACAACTTTTCAATTTTACTTTCCCTTTTTGTCTTAGTTTCCATGTTCCCATGAGTATCTTGAAAGATCTTGTCTATTCCTGCTCCATTTTGAACAGGAGTGACCAGTTGTACACAGCATTTCAGATCAAGCTTTCTGTTCCTAACAATTGTAACACTATTGTCCATTGTTACAAATGTCCAGCAGCAAATTTATCGTACTTCATATATTTATAATCACTTTATTTATACTTTTTTGTTGCTGCTACTTTAGTTTTGAGACCAAACCTCTAGACTGTATTGATTTTTGATATGTGAAGACTGTATCAATTCAAATTATTAATGCTCTTATATCCTTTTCCATTCACCAGGTAATATGCAAATTCATATCTTTTTGATGTTTCTCTTTCTCTGTTGTTTTCTAGAGTTGAGGAAGGAATAGTCATAGTAATGTTTTTTCCTTTATTTGAAAATAGTCTAGATCTTGAAAGCTCATAATTTTATGCAGTATTTGCAGGTTTTTTAATCTTCTGAGAAGATAATGGATATAATTGAGAAATAAGAAATTTAAAATTATTTCTTCATTAATCACTCTGTGCTGACACTATTTATACTGTGATTCTATAAGCATATATATATGTGGTGAATTCAAATTATTTTGATGGGAATACATAAATATGTATTAAAATTGATTAAGCAATTTGCCTAGAAGCAGTTCTGTGTCTGACTATCATTGCATAGTGTCTAGTGTTTCTGTGGGTCCTAATTCAAAACTTGAGCATTATTATAATCTATGTTCCCAATTGTTATGTGCAGCCTCTTCTGCACAGGGCATGGGCTGGTCCTTGATTCAGTACAACATGTTAAACAGTTGGAGCTAATGGCACAGGAGCACGTACTTAGTGCTGAGTTGTAGTCATTAGTATAAACCACTTTTCCCAGTTGTATTCCCAACCAGAAGTATAGGTGGATATATGTGAAAGTATAGTGACTAGATAATTTATGTTTCTACATGCAAATGAAATGTACCAAGCATCTAATTTCACTCCAAGGAAGGATTTTTTTTTTTTTTAATGTGAGCAAATCAATCTGCTTCTCCAAGAGAAAGTAAAATAAGATTATGAATGATCTGTTGGATATAGGTAGACCCCTGGTTGCCACATCTTATTTTTTGACTGTGCAAGCTTATAGTTGGTTTCTAATGAATTATCTCCTTATCTGTATAACTATTAAGTGGATTTTATGAACGAGGATGCAGAACCAGCTAGGAAATCCCCAATACCTTACCTAGAAAATTCTCTGTAGGCACTGGTTTTAAAAATATAGTAGTCAAACAATGGGTAGCTGTGAGTGAAACTGTGGAAGAGAGAAATTATACAGAGAAACGTAATTTTAAAAGGTGCAGAATTATTGACAAGTATAATAAATTACATGATTTCCCCAAGAATCTCTTCATGTTAAAGTTATGGAAACTGTTCCTTGTACTGTAGGTGTTCCACATCCTTCTGCACAATGCAGCATGCTGGCCAACAGGGCAATTGTTTTAACCATGTATTGCTTTTAATTTACAGGATCAGCCTAAGCTGTCAGTGGCCTCAGGAGCCATGCCACCCCAGGCCAATCTTGTTGATTTTCCTTATATTTAAAGCCAATTAGCAGTTGTAACCTTGGTTACCATCACCTTCTACCTTCTCAACATGAATGTGTTAATAAGGATGTAAAGTTGTCAGGAGCTCATTTGTGCTCCTTTTCTATGCATACATAAACAATTTGAGCAGGGTGGATGTAGGCCAAAGCTTTTGGGTAAGTCTCCCCAAGTGTCATTAAATTATTTAAGAGCGAGGCAGATATGGTGAAGTTTTTACTTGTTTGACCAGTGATTTCAGTTAGACTTCCCCTGTGGCAGGCTTAAAATGGCAGTCCTCACTTAAAGAATTTTCATTTTGCTTTTTCTGAAATGGAGGCTACGCAGAAAATTAATATTACTTTGTATTTGTATACACAAAAGTAACTTAAATACAGGAGGAAAAAAAAAGCTTATCTGAATTCTGGATTCAATAAGGGAATAAGGTTTTATTGTTGTCATTATTATTATTAAAATGGTCATTTCTGTACTGTCATGTTTTATTTAGCTTTATAACTCAAATTATATTTAAGTTTTTTAGCTGTTAGGTTTATGCATTTATTATCAGTGACATTTTCAAGAAAACATTCTTCTCTAGCTAAAATTACTATCAGAAGACATTGAAATAAAATGTGTTAAATGTCTGTGTAACAGGAATAGGTTGAATAGGTTGTATTCTACCCTTTATTTTCCCCAGAATATTTCATGCATCTTGTGTCTCAAAGCAACATGTGCTCACAAGATTGGTTCAAATCTATTTCATATTAATTATTCATAATTTGTTTCCTTTTTGTGTAATTGAAGATCACATTAATCTTTCACTTAGGGAAAAGGAGAATCATTTTGATGTAGAATTTAACACCTATTAATTTTTTTTTTTAGTTTTGGAGAGGAGAGAGAGTCTGAGTACATTAGACTTGTTCGCGTAACTTTTGACTGGAAGTTCAAGAAATTATTTTTCTAGCAATTTTTGATATGTTCATAAAAAGTTTAAAGTATGTAAAACTCCAGGTTATGTAATGTAGGGTTACAGATACTGAAACAAAGAGGGAATTGCCAGATCACTATTTAGGTTTTATCTGGCAAATGAGTCCTTGAAAATGAGAAAATCAGACAGGGCCAAGTAATTAACCTAAGTTTTTTATAAGGTGAAATGGGTTATTCTCATTCTAGCTCGGGGAGCCTTCAGTTCCGTCATTAACTGAGCACATACACCGTAATGGGGAGGTCAAGATGATAGGAAGCATCAAAGAAATGTCTCTGCTCATTCATTTATTGCCAGAGTAATATCAGCAAGGAAAGATATGAAAGCATGTCTTGTAATAAAAAAAACAGAAAAAAGGAGAAAAGGTAGTGGTAGAAGATGATAATGCAACTTTATCTTGTTAAAAATCTCCAGGTAATACTAAATGTTTAAGTTAAATTGCAAGTTTACTTGTATTCCCCATTCCTGAGGCTTCCTAATTTTTGTATGGTATTTTGCTGTCCAATACTACTTGAATTACAAGATATAGAGACAGTTTAAGGATAAGCTCTCTACTGTGCTGACTACTGCAGTTTGTGTAACTCAGTCCCGTAAACAGAAATTTGTATGCATAATTTGTTTAAATAGTCTATACTGATACCATTTGCATGCTTGCAAATATGTGAATGTGCATGTAAGTTTGTGTAGTGTGTATATATCTATTTCAACCCTGCTGGTTTAAATTGTACCTAATCATATAAGTTTGTGCAGTTTCTGCAGGAGAATTCATTCTCACTCTGAAGTGGTTTGAAAAGTAATGATTACTGCAAAACATATTCCAAAATATATTCTTAAGAGGAAAACAGGGTTGTACGTGCTCACCTAGAAGCCATTTAATGCATTCATATTAGTACGTAAGTTTTGTTACAGACAAGGGTGGAAGAAAAACAAAGTAGTAAAGCTGCAGGGAGCTGTGTATCCCCCTAAATGTATCCCTAATGTATTCTTCTGCTTTGCTGTCCTCAGTAAAAGTCTTCCCAACAATACAAACAATTTGGTGTTGGTTTTGTGTCCTAGGAGGCTACGCAGTGCAGCACATATCTGCAGCTGTTCTTCCACTGCAGTGCTGTGCCAAAGTGTCATGGAGGTGTTTCAGCACACACTCAGCACCGTGTTCCACCCAGGCTGTGGGCTAGTTTTCCTGCAGATAATGAGCCTGCACATATCAGGGCTGTCATGTGAGCACCTAGCCTGGGTAGAGACAGCTTGAGTCCTCATTGCAGCTCTCTGTCGTTCTTCCTTTTATCTCATAGAGGCGTCTGTAGCATAGAAGATTAAGTAGGGCCTCTTGAAATCTGCAGCATGTATGATTTCCCTTTTTATATTATTTCATGGAGGATTGAGGTGGAATAGGGTCTGGGGAGATACCGGACCTTCAAATAAAAGATAACCTTTATAAGCAGATTCTTCCAAAAATACTCTCTGGGAAGTCTCTGAAATCTAAGGTCTCTGTTTTGTAGCTGTCACTGAATACTTGCCATTTCAGCTGGTGTCCCCTTTAAACGAAAAAATGGCAACAGAACGTGCTGGAGCAGAAAAGGAATCATAATTATTGTGTAGGTTAAAGCACTGGCTTGTGTTGTATGTAACTTCCATGTAGCTTTGTGAAAGTAATTTCTACTATTATTTCAGCCTCATTAATGTGAACTAATGAACGTTCAGGATGAAATTTCACTTAAAATTGGGAGGTGCTTTAATAATCTAGAGACAAAGGCGTTAGACTTATCCTGGTTGATCGTGGAAGGATTTAATTACTTTGGATAATTAATACAAGGAAGGAGGAGAAAATATAGCAGAACACCTAGGTTTTTTCCCTCAAGATGAATCAACAGGCAGGCTGCAGTTTAGTGTTTGTTCCACAGGAGATGGAGATATCTGCCTGAGCCAGGCACCCTGCTGCAATTTCAGAGGTGTTAGTTCGAATCTTTATCAATTCCATTGCAATGGGTACGTGGTCAAAGATGGCTGTATGCGGATGCTGATCATACCACCTGTGCTGACTCTGCTGACTGAGAAAGAAAACTTCTTGTGACCTTGTTAGGCTAATTTCATCTGGGGTTAATCTGTTATTCCCTCCCCCTTGCCCTTTCATAAAGTATGAGATGGGAGTAATAGGATAAGGTTAAGAAGGGGAAATTTAAACCGAATGTGAAGAGCATAATCTTGCCGATAACGTCTTAGGCTACTGTGTGATTTTGTGTTGGGGGTTACAGGAATCCCATGTCTGTCATCCTTGAATTTGGAATGGAAATGGAAATATTTGCTATAATATTTTTGTTAGCTTTTTTCCTGTCTCTGATTTTCTGTGCATGAAGTTTTTTTTCCTCTTTCTAAAGGAAATACACTCTAGCTTTTCTTGCCCTACTAATTCTTTAGAAAAAAACATCAATGGTGTGAAAGGCACAACTTCTGTACTAGATCAGTTGACTCTGATTTTCTAATAACTAAGCATTGTTTAAATAGAAGTGCTTGGATTTCAACCTTTGAGAAGATAGATTTTTTCCCGATAGTGTCCATTTCCTATTTCTGTGCCTGATATTTCAGTTTTTTTCTCTTTTTCAATCTGCATTGACACTGACAATATTTACTTCTTAACCCTGTAGGCTGCAATTTATGTAACTGATGTATTGGTTTTTATAGGGTATTTTAAATACCTCACATTATAGTAAGAAGAGAGGCACCAACTGTAGCTATGCTTTCAGCATTTTTATACCCAGATGTTAAAGATGGATGGGGAGAAAAAAAGTGATTTTTCTTTTCTTGTGATAGTTTTATCTTTCCTGTTGTTTTGGAGAAACATAATTTTATGACGTACAGCATAATCATGATCTGACAGAAAAAGATGAAAAACATGACAAAAATTGATTTCATAGATGTATTGATATTACAAAGAGGAGGTCTTGTTTTCCATTTATTTTCTACTTATGAATAAACGATACAGTTAAATTTTAAGAAGTGTTTGTTATTCTTAGTTTTAATGTGGTATTTTTTTCATGTGAAAGAATCATATTTCAAATTGCAGCAGGATATGCTCATATGTGTATTCTGCACTTCTATTATTCAGGCTGTAAATGCCTCATCCTAACAGTATGTAGATGTGATAATAAATGTATTTTATTTAATTTATTGCTAAATTGGAATACGGTACCTTTTTTCTCTGCTGTGAGAGAGAAGAAAGATTTTCATCCTACACATAATTTGGATTTTTTCCTTTTAGAATTATAGAACCATTTGGGTCAGAAAAGACCTATAAGGTCATTGAATCCAATTGTAAACCTAACACTGCCAAAATGGAAATTTTCCCAAAACAACTAACTCCTGTCAGTTTTAGGTATTCTACTTCTTTGATATTTGCTAGGATACTAAGCAAAATTGGAAAGAATTTGGTTTCTTAGTTCTAAGATTAGGATTCTAAAATATGTATGGGAAAACCACATGAAAATTTCTTTTTTGAAACTGTAGTTGGCTATAAAATATTTTAATTGAAAATGACAGATTATGTAATTTTTCTAAGAATTTTTATTTCTTCCACAGAAATTAATTTGGTAGAAATTTTCCTCTCTTTGTTTCCCTTGTTAAAGAAAGGAAAAAAAAAAGATCAAAAATATGAAGGAACTAATACTTGGGGGTAAAAAGTAAAATTGAAGGATGTAGAAGACTATTAATTCCATGTAATTACATTTTACTCTTCTTGGGTATGATTTGGCTCCTTACATTGTCTTGAGTCCCAAAGTAGGATCTCTTCTAGGGCTATCATTACTATCAATCAGTGCATAATAGGCATTTTCAGTATAAACATTGGGAGAAATATGTAAGGGAAATATATAAATAAGGGGAAAAGGTGTATTGTGGAACAAAAAGTGATTGTAGATAAAGCTCATTTGCTGTATAGGCCATTAATTTGAACTTGTGTTCTCCCTAGACAAAGAAGCCCCCAAACAAGCAAAAGAAAGAAAAATCCCCAAACCTGAAATATCTGCAGACTTGTTATTCCTTGTGTTTCACAGAGTACAGGCTTTGACTTGTGTAAGTTTGAAGGCAGGCAGAGTAAACTTAATGTGTAGTGGAATTGGTGGTGATGAGATCCTTGAGCAGAGCTGCATTGGTGCTGCTCCATCTAATGACAAACTCACGGAGGATGAAGGCAACAGCAGCAGTGCAGGTACTTCTGAGGGCTCCCAGGGTGGTGTGGTGCAGCAAAACTGTGCACTCAGACTTCATGTTTAGTGAGGAAATGTTTTACCTATTTGATGCTGAAATAATTGATTTAATTTTTGTATTATGGAAACTTGTGTTTATTTAATCATGTTTGATGTTTGTTTTCTCTGGGTAATAATATTTCAGAATGTGTTAATGGCTTCAAGTAATCTTTGTAATCTATAAATATTAATGCTTATGAAATGTTAATAATGGCTGATAAAAACAAAATGCAGAAAAATTAGCTATTCAATTAATCAATTTAAATTATAATTGCTTGAATAATTACTAAATTGTCAAAACATCAATAATTACGTGGGTTGAACTACAGTAGTATGGGATCAGTTGGGTATTTTATACAGACTAAGTATGATTTACCTTCAGTTTTGTTGCTGTTGTGGGTTAAGGCCATTTTCTTTAGAACTGAGATTATAAAATGATGAAGGTCTCATCTTGTGAATAGCCAATTCAAGACAATCATGTCATTTTTAAAGTAGTGCTGATGTCCCAGTGCTTTAAATCTCTCATGGTGCTCCCTATCTGAAAATCCTGATCTGTAATCAAAAAAGGTGTTTTCAAAAGTGTGAAGTGTGAAATTTTGCTTTTAAGTCATTGTTTTGGGATTTCAATAAAAATGGGCTGATTTTCAGGGGGCCAATAGAAGTTACATGTTTAGAATATCTGAAGTGATGCATCTCAGAGTTGATGTTACTAATATCAAGGTCCTACACTGGAATTATTTTTAAATAATGAGAGGGTGATTCAGACAGGAATTATTATTATTATTATTACTACTATTATTATTATTGTTATTATTATTATTATGTAAAGGAGAGAGAAATGGAATGAGGGAGATAATGGAGAAAAAAAGAAAAAGGAGTGAATGCTGTGTAAATACAGATGTCAACTCCACTTTGATAAGTATTTTGCACAACTCTGACTTCACTTGTTCTCAAAAGAAAGTTTATTTTCTTCCAAATGCTTTATCACACCATATTCACAGTTCACCTTGGCTTCTGCAGTAAGCAATATCAATTAGCTGAATATTCACTGTGTTGACACTTCCAGCTAAGTGCAGTTTTAAGGTTCTGTGGGTGCCTACCCTTTTGGCATGCCAGTATGTTTAAAATACAGTATAAAAGTTTTTTGAGATATCTATCACTAATCTGTTGTTTTTGAAGATCTGTTCTAAGGAAACTGAGTTTTTGTGTGAACCATCATTGACAGGAATCACTAGCAGTCATCTTTCTGTACTTCAGTCATTGGAACATTCATTTTTCCTGCTTGGTCTTGAATGTTGATCGTGTTTCTTTCTCAAAATACACATAGAGAACATGCAGTATGACATAATTAATATAAATGTGTTTTTTGGAAACCTTTTTCCCGGGGATCCAAAAAGTGGTTAAAACACAAAGAATTCTGCAAAGTGCAACATTAAAACTTTGCTTTAATGCTGTAAGTGACCTAGAGGCTTTTTGTTTAGCACGCTCAAAAAGTTTTCATGTAGTACATGTCCATTTATAGGGTTAAAACAAGAAATGCTAACTAGAGTACCTTCTTGAAAGTATGGTCTCTTCTTTAAAAAAAAAAAAAAAATCTTTTTTTTAGTGAGTTCAGATATGAAAGACTTTTCAATTCAGAGTTTAGAGTTTGAAGAGCCATTTGCAAAGAGATAGGTTTTTAACAATGTGGATTATGGTGACATGAGTTAATGCTTTGGTCAGTCAGTGCCTGACATGGAAAATTCACCACTTATCAGCTTCTCAGATGCATAAGAAGTGCAATTACTGTAGCACTTTTGTATATTTATTCTCAATTCAAAGTGGTTGGAAAAGCAATTGGTTTCTTGCAGGTAAAAAAAATAATTAAAAGCAATTTAGTTTTGTACATGAGAAAATTCAATATGGTTTGGCTATCACGTATTTATTTTTGGGAGGCAATTAACCACATAAAGGCCAGTCAGAATGGGATCTGTGCATACCTACATATTCATGCATTCTGGAGTGACTAGCAAGTTGTCTTCATTGAAAATGTGGTTTGGAGTCCAGAAGGTACTTTAATTTACGAAAAAAAAAAAAAAAAAAATCACTACAAGAAAAGAGCCTTTTTTGGTTTTCAAATCTTTTCTTTTTTGTCATCTAGAGATCGTATTATTAGGAATTTTCTTTCTAGGGACCATTGTCTGGAGGTTTTGTGTTCTATTTTTGCTTTTTTTGTTGCATGGTACAGGTAAACTCTTTACCAAAATATGTATAAAGGTGTAAGAATATCTGAGAGTTTTGTTTTCTGTTAGCTCACAGGGGATGAGACCAAGGTCACTAGTGATTTTTTCACATTTGAAACAATGTAGTGGGATGGATGTGACCTTACCCATATGCTTTTTGTTCTAAATTGAGAGGTTACTAACCCAGTATACGAATTTTTCTGATTACAAGTTTTTATTTTGCTTTAATGCAGATTGTCCCCTGCAGAGAAATAAGCTATAAAGCATTCTGGCAAGCTTGCAGACTTGCAGCATAGCTCTCTGGGAAAGTAAATATAATTTTTAACTTGATCTGTTAGAAATTCTCTTAAAAAGTTAATGTATTTGCTTGAATTAAGTAAAGGAAAGCACCTTTGAGTATTTTCTGCATTATTTTATTAGATACAGTTTAAAACCAAAGATAAATGGAGTAGACTCCATGGGATAATCTCCTATTGTGGCTTCATGTAAAATAATAAGCAAAATGTATTTCTTTTAATTCAGTATTTCTAAAAACATAGCAAGATAGTTCTCCAAGGTGGCTTAGTAGCTTCTGGTTTTCCCTGCAGGTAGGAGAGTATCTACTTTGATTCACAGCGTTTTATTTTTTTTTCAAATAACTCGAACAGCTTACCTACCAAATAACATCTGTGTTAGCCCAGAATTGTCAGTGGTGGTATAGACATTCCTGTTCCAACAAGCTGCACACTTCTTTTAGGGCTTTCTGCACACTACCACAGCCTCAGGTTTAGTGCTTAGACCCCTTTAAAAACCTAAAAAATGATACAAACAAAAACACAACATAAGAAAACCGAGAATCAGTAACTTGTGGCACACAGCAATGATGCCAAGTTTTGCAGGTTTTGTTTTAGTTATTTCATAAACCTTTCATTTGCCTTGGACTGATTGCAGCCACCAAGAAATGTAACTGGTTCAAGATTTGTTGGCTGAAGATTTATTTACTTTATCGCATTAACCATCTCAAGCTGCTTCAAGGACATTACTACTGCTAGTATTACTGTTGTTATTATTATTATAATTATTTATATAAAACAACAAATCAGAACATTTGCATTATTTTTTCAATAATATTAAATGTATAAATACTTTGGGAAAGGACAAATATTTCCATATCAGACATGAGAATTAAATTACTGCTAAGTTTTCTGTGCTATGAGAAAGAGTGAGGAGAGAAAAGACTTTTTACTTTTTTTTTTCCTAGATGGGGTGTGTGAGGAGAATTAGATATGTGATACTGAAAGCTAGGGAGTTTACATGTTCACTCCTTTCCCCTTCAGCCCCAATACTAAATGAAGCCCAAGACCCGTGACTAAGAAAGCTTTTAAAATACATTATTTAGAAAGCTGAGAGAGAAAATTTAATGTATTCCAATGCATTTGACCTGTAGGTTATCTTTAAAACAATATAAAAAAAAAATTAGATTTAGCAGGATGTCTGTGAATAACATGTCTGCTCAAGAAAGCTTATTAGTTTTCCCTAATAGCCTTCCAGTCACTGCCTCTGGATTTGGATGTCCTGAGATTGTTATATTAATGGAAACAGTGTAGTTGAAACTGCTTTATAATCCTCAGTAAAACCTATGCTGTCAAGAGATATCTGTGATGAAACTTTCTACAATCATGGAGCTGTTTTTGACATTCAGGCAACTGCTTTTTTCTTGGAAACATATACTTTTTTATTGTGTTCTGTAAAGCTCATCTTTGGAACAAAACCATGAATTTTACTTTGTCTTGTAAGAAGTAATTTTTTTTTAATAGAAGTCGAGTAATTGCTGAGTTTCTTTGCTTAAAAACGTTTTTTAAAAAATTTAATTGAAGTTCAGGTTTATTTTACGTTTTCAGAATTGTTTTAAGTTCTTGCTTTAAACAGCAAAAGCTAAAACCTTTCAAACATTTTGCTCTTGAAAATCGCATTCAGAATATATGTATATATCTGCTACATTGCCCTTCCTGATTTCCCATCATTCCCCATCCCATAATTTGCCATCCCAGTCTCAGGTGTGCACATCTGTCTTCCCCAAATCTAAAGGACTTTTCAATTAGGAGGGAATTATTGTAGGATTTGGTCTTTCAAATTTCAAAGCCTCAGTAATGGACAGCACAGATGTCTTTGGGAATAGAGTGAGAAGGGGAAGATTTTGAACACAATTTTCTCCTATTCTACCTCTCATCAGCTGTGTATAATTTTTCAATATACTTTTAGTGCCAGATATCATGTTTTCAAGATGAATACATTTTTAAATGAGCCTCACTTTTAATGAAAGCCTAAATACTAAACATTAGAAATATTTTTGTTATGATTCGAAAAATCTTGTATGATTTTCAGATAAGAATAGATTTTGGGCAAACCAGTATGCATGAAAATCCACTGTAGAAGGTTCAGCCAAAAATTAAAGATATATGGCTGATTTTGATGGAGCACCCAACGCTTTTGTACCTGAGTAGTCCTCTTGGTTGCAAGATGGTAATCATGTTAATACTTGGTGTCCTAAGATGAGAAAGCTAACCAAAAGTTCATTTTAGTGCTGTAGAAGGGCATCTTTTTCAATGGATAAGGTAAGTAAATGTGTTCATAACCATATTCCTTAGCCATGTTTTGTTGAAATTGTGTCTCTGAAATTGTATGTACATGTGACCTGAGGGATGACAAAACCTAAATATACTTGGACTTACCGGAAGTACTTTTATTTTTTTAAAAATTCCTTTTCCCTATTCCATTTCTCTCACTCATTGCAGTAGCAGTGAGCACATGAACAATGGAAATGAACTTTTTATATTGCCATGAGGAGGTGGAAGTTCAATGTAAATAAAAACTGCTGACTTTTCAGTAGTTTTTTTTAATATGAAAGTACTGAATGTGTTTAGAGACGATTTTGGATTAAAATTTAACCAAGACTTCTTAGTTTTTTGAAAATGTTTTGGCAGAAAAGTTCTTGGAGTCAGGGCAGAATCTCTGGTTTATCCTTTATCACTTCTTGTAAACCTTTGAATACATGCAGGAAGAAGTTAAATTAATAATTTTTTCCCAGGTTAGTTCTTTAGGTACTTGGCAGTAGAGTTTCTCACATCATGCGTAATAATCAAAGGTGAAATGAAAAGGTCCCTGACTCTGTTTGAAGACAGGTCTTCTATGATTTGTTTGTACAAAAGCATCACTAAAAGACTGATCCTGTCTTCTTCTATCTGTAAATTCAGCAGGGCAGAATAGTCATATGTATTTCAAAAGTAACTGCTGTGCCTCACGTAACCTGATTTTGACATGCCTCAGCATTGTATATTGCTTACAGAGTGCTAGATTCTTTGCCATTGCACAGTACACTTAGCTAAAAAGTCAAATTTTTATTTTGGTATGGGACAGAATAATTTATGCAGACCCTCTGCAATACCCATGCACTGTTACACTTGCTGGGAATTTACCTTCCCACAGCCTGATCTAAATCTTGGTTTCATTTCAAAGTAATTATTTTTATACCTTACATATTTATATGGGAAGTAGTCTTTTGTTTGTCTTCATGGTTTAGGCAAACAGGTGATTTACCATGCAAACATGGAAAAGGCTTTATATTCAAAGGCTTTACTGGAGTCACATGCTGCCATTGAAAGCTCTCTCACTGGAAAAGGATAATTAACATTTTTGATGGGATTTAAATGTGATGAAAAGCTAAAAGGGTGTAGATCAAGATGTGCAGCTGTGCAGGGAGAAAGGACTGAATGCAGGATATATATGAAAGCAGCAGAGTATTGTCAGACTACTTCTGAATCCAGGGCTGCAGGTGACCTGTTTAGTTTACACACTTTCTAACTTAATTATTCCTTACTTAGAGGCATGATTTTGTTTCTTGTTTGCTAAACTTGCATAGGCAATTAATATAATACCACAGGAAGAGTTTTACTATGCTTCCATGTCTTATGTTGTTTTTTCCTTCCCTTTCTTATTTGTGGAGTCCTTTAATTAGTATACTTGCACTTAAAAGAATATTTTTTATTTACGCCTTCCATTAGTTCTGTGAATATTGTTATGGTATCCTTTAACAGCAGCCTCAGAATATTTTTAAACTAAGGCTTTTAAGTGGGATAACAGCAATGAGATGCTTAGGTTTTGTCACTGAGTGTTCAATCACTTTTGAAACATTCAACCTGTTTTAGAAATAGCTTGGGACTTGATTAGGAGGAATGTTAAATGTGCTTTTTGTTGTTCTCTATCACACAGGCATTAGGATGTATAAATGCAAGTACTTAATTTAAAAACCCACTAGATTTTAAAAGTAATTTTATACTTACGTAATAATTTCTTGTACTGATGTATGCTTATTATGCTAGGTTTCATAACTTGCAAGTTAAGTTGTCAAGGTTCTTGTTAACCGTAATGCTAGTTCTTTCAGGTATGCAGTAAGATATTGGGTTATAAAAAACCTATTAATTCCACTAATTTAATGAGCTAAAAAAAGACATTAGGTTCCTGACAGATTGCTAAATATAAACATATGCTGTGTTGTTTGTGTATTTTAAAATGTCAACACTGAATTATAAGTAATGCTACATGCAGCCATATGATCAAATACTTTAAGAAATGTAATACTTTAGTGGTTTAAAAATAACACCATAAATAAACTATTTGGGTATACATTCCTTCTCTTTATCACTTCTCTTTTCAACAACTCCCATAGTTGAAAATAAGCTAAGATACAAATTTTACATTGCTTACAGTCGGAAATTAGCAATTCTCCCATGGCACCAGCAGTGTCATTTATCTCAAATTCCCAAATTTATCCATGAAAATAAGAAATAATTTTGCCATATTATATCCTACTTTTTAAAGTCAACACAGGATTTTGCAGAGCGATTTAAGTACATTTTTGTAAAAAAGGCATTTTTGAAAAAGAAAAATTATGGTTTTACATGAAGTTAAAAAAACCCTTTTACAAAAATAAAAGGTAGGAAAAGATAACGATTCAATTTACTAGGGAAATAAAAATTAACTTTTAATTAATATTCTTACATTAGTAGCTCTAAGCATGCTTAGGCTCTTGGAGTAGGGGTTAGGGTATGTTCAGGGTTACTAATTATTTCTTTTTCTTAAACAGAAATTGACTTAGAAATATATCTTAACATTTTCAGGTCGTGTTCCACTTCTGACAGTGGGCTGGCACAGGCCTCACTATGACCATTGGTAGCAGCATTCACCAGGAGCAAGAGTGTATCATCAGGCACTCTCTATTACTTTGTGTATTTCCAGTATTCCAATGACTTCATTACAATTTCGTGGCTGTCTAGCCATGCCCACATGGCGTGGTTCAGCTTACTGGGGAAATGAAAGAAACCAACCATAAGCAATTCAGATCAGTCAAGCTGAGGCTTTACACTGAATGTGGAGATTTGCATTAAAGTTTTTGATGTCGTTACCAAATTGAATGGGAATTTTAGATGTTATTTTCTCTATTGTAAATCAAGCCTGAATGAATCACGGGTGGCACCATTGCGTTTGGTTGATAAGATAAGCAGAATGCTGAACATAGAGAGGAGATAATGCACTAATGGACAAATCTTCACGTGTCCTGCATTGCAATCTGCACCATAGCAAGGCAGTATGTATCAGCAGAGCCAGTTCCTGTGCTGCAGATGTGTCAGCAAGATTCTCTTAGAAAAGAAGAAATGTCAACCTGGCTGGATCTCTTTCATTTAGGGAAGAAAAAACCTTTTTTTTTTTTCAATTTCTTATTTCGTCGTATGCCGCAGAGTCATCGCAATCTCACATCAACTGTGGTTATTCAAACACTTGACATTAGCTGAACTTGTTTATTTGTCAGAGACTGTAATTTTGGAATTATGCTAGGTTAAAGAGTGCTGTGATGCATTGTCCACTGGACATGGTTTGATTTGGAAGGTAAAATTAACTTTGCTGCTCATAACATTGCCCTGCTCTCTCAAGTTAAGTTTGTTTCTCATTTCATTTCTGGGTTAGGTTGGGAGAAATCACACTTTTAACAGCATGGCAGTATTCAGTTTTTTAAATTGAATGCTTATCGTTGCACCCAAATCAAATGATGAAATCCAATGTTATATCCTGTTGCCAAAGCTGAATAGAATAAACAGAGATTAGAGTTTCGGTATTCACCAGTATCCTAAGGTACAGGGTTAATGGTTTAGCTTGCAATTTAGTATGTTTTATATCAATATACGAGTGAAATCCATAGTCTTAAAAAATCAAAGCAAATTTATTTTGGTGTTTGCATCACTTAGGAAATTTGAATATAAAATGGTACAGATTTTGGAAAACTTTGTGTTTAAATTTCATGTCAACTGAGTTGACAGTTGTGGAATCATCTGTGAAGTGTAGAAATGCAGCAGGGGAAGAAGAAACTTTTCCCCATAAATAAAATACATCTTTTTTATTGATGAATGAATGTGCTCTAGTGAAGTCTCCTTTACAGGGTTTTTGTTGCCTGGTTTCTCCTACAGGTTGAAATGAAAACTGCTGCTTCAAAGTTTTGAAGTACCAGTGAGATGTAAAATTCACTGCAAAAAGCTGGGAGTCAGTCGAGTTGGTCAAATTTACTCAGATGGTGGTATTTAAAAAAGAGCAGGCCAGAATTTAGTTTATTTTTATACCTTTTAATAATAGCTTCTTATAGTAAGATTTAAATAATGAATTAACTATCACTTTCAAAAGAAGAGGGAATCAAGGATTCATAGAGTTATAAAATTTTAATGGAAACATCTTGCAAGGTACAAATGTGTCTTAGCTGGGGATAATTTTAGTGTAGGGAATATTTTGAATATAAATGTTTATCTGTATAAGAATAGTTTTATTGACACCTATTTTAAGGGAAACTTGAAAAATGCATATTTGTTACAAATACTAGTAATTAGTTTTAAAATTTAACAGTAAATTGCTGTACAGGGCAATAGATATTTAGCTAGCTAAAGCAGCTAAACTCTCAATGCTCATTTGAGTGAATATTCAGAAACACAGTTTTGAAGCTCAGTTTGGTTGGACTGCTTAGTGTATGAAAGGCAGAATGAAAAGTCACAAATGTGTTTGAGAAAGAAAAGGTAACAATGAATGGAAGTAGCCTTTGGATGAACAAAGAGAAATGACAGATTAGAGAAGTGCAAATTCTTTCTGTGACTAATAAGGTCCTTGAAAAGTTCTGAAAACACTGAGGAGATTCAGAGTAAAGGATTATGTGTTTGTTAATTTTTTTGAAACTCACAAATAACTAGAAAAGGGATAAGTTCTGTTGATACTAAGGGATTATTCAGTGTACAGGAAATAATAAATTATAAAAGAATTAACTATTAATCTCAAGTTTGATTTAGTACTAAATTTCAAAACCAAAAATTGGGTAATTTTAACAGGTTAGTCCAGGTTTGAAACAAAAATTCTCATTTTGTTGACATTAATAATTCGAAGCTTTAAAAAATTGTTTCCAGTGGAAGGTAGACTGTTCGAAGGAAAAAAATTTCCTACTAAGCAGCAATTTTGACGAAAATGAATCACTCTCTCTAATGAAAGCTACAAAACATTCTTTCCCAAATAAAATATATGTTTAGAGGTGCTTTACTCCGTCATGGAGTCCAGTAGTGTGCTGTTGTAATTTTCATGTTATTCTTTGATTTATTGTCAAGTCACATTTTTTTCTCCTTTTACTGAAAAATTGTTCTTCGAGCAATTAAGAATATTCTGTGTCCTGCTTTAATTTACTCTGTGTATATTTTAGACTCATTCATTTTGTGCAAACTGTGGCTTATCTTAAATTTTTCCACCGCTAGTTACCTATTGCAGCTATACCTTTATACAAATCAGCTATCCCATTTTGGCCATACTTTTGGTGACCTGAACGAGTTAAACTCTTTAAGCATTTCTAGGAGTGTGGCTTTCTCTAGTGATTCTACTGCCTTTCTGCCCCCAGTTCAGTTTCAATTAATCTTTCTTATGTTTCTGTCTTGCACATGCTATTATAGACATGATCTCATCAGTGCCTAGCACAAGGATAACATTTCCCTGATAATTTTCAGAAATAATGCATATTTCTTTTATTGTCAGCTAATAAAAGGGTTATAAAGAAACCTGTTATTGAAGAATTTGGATTAGAAGTTGTTATATATGAAATATTGGGCTAAACCAAATGTGTCATGTAGTAAGAATAGCAATTACCATTTTAAACTTCAAAAGAAGGAGTTGTTCAGGCAATAAAAGAAGTAAAGTTTCCAGCTAGAAATTAGTTGCTTTCAAAGATACTGAAGCTGAAAGTTCAGGAAGGAGCTTCCATAAGCTTTACATGATATGAAAAGTAAAAACAACTAGGACAAAGCTAGTTAGGTTTCTGTTTGTTTCTTTGTTTTGTTTTAGCACTGTAAATACTGAAAGTTAGATATGGCAATTTAAAATAGGTTTTATAGTGTCCAGAATTAACATTTCAGAAAAATGGTCAGTGTGCTGTTATGAGTTGCTCAGGAGAATCTTCCTTAGGATCAAAATCCATATTCTTTGAAACTGTAAATGTGAGAACTGAAAAATGTGAGAGTAAATCACAGGAATGAGACCATGTAAATCAGTACTAAGGCTTAGACAAAAATTCTAGAACACTATACATTTTGTCCAGATTTCAGAAATTCTGACACAAAAAGATTTAGATTAACTCTTGAGGGTCAAGCCTAATCTTCAAGGCCTGGGGGAAAAAAAAAAAACAAAAAAATAAACAACCAAAATTGGAAATAGCAGTTCAGCTCAAGGAACGATAAGGATAGATTACTTCAGCAGCACCGGAAGATCATACACATAATGGATGTCATAGCAAACTGGTTTCGGAGTATTTAACTTTCTCATGATGCAGGATTTTCTGTTACAATCTGATTAACAATGTCAAGATACTACTCAGCTGGGTAAGGATGGAAAAACTTAGAGTTCCAAAAAGAGCAAGTTGACTAATGAGCTATAATTCAGTCCCAGAAGAACAAGTTGTGAGGTACTGTATGGAGTGCATTATTTAATTTCATGGTTGGGCTGAATTATCATTTTGTCAGTACCAAAATGTGAAGGTCTTTCCTTGTTTTATGTGGAGTTAATCTCTTCTCTTTCTTTCCCACAAACAAAGTCAAACCTGGGGCAAGAGGCTGAAAAGACAATTAATATTTGTCCCTACTGTTGATAGCTCTCTTTCTTTTCCCAAAGCCTCTGAGACTGTATATCCTTCCTTAAATATTTCCTCTGAAGACTCTTTTCACCTAAGGGGCTTGTGGGGCTATGAATTAAGCCACTAGGACCAATAGAAGTCATTAGGACTAGTAGAGATCAGCTTTTTCTTTTATTTGTCTTTCATCTTGTTCTTATTTCTTGCTTGTTCATTCAGTTCCTTCAATTTTCTGTAAAATACTCAGTGTAGTGTCTAATGAAATTTTATAGCTCTAATCTACTCATCAGGGTTTTCAGAGTAATTATTCTCAGGAGTCACAACATGAAGCATGCATGCTATAACTCTTCTCTCCCTCCTCTCCATCCCTCTTTGCTGGCATCATATAGAATTATATTCCCACATCACTATTTAGCATCTGGTTTCATTTATCAAAATGTATCTGGAAATCTTTACTAAGTTCACCAAAGGTCTTTTTTTAAAAAAAAGTTGAAGTATTTAAATAAACTTTTCTGAAACTTTTGTTAGATGAGTTAAGGACATTGAGAAAGGAAGGAGTTATTTAGTATGCCATACAGTAGTTTTCTCCATGACCTGTAAATTAGAATGAGAAAGAGAACTGCTATTCTTGATTATCCTGCCCATTAGCAAGGAACTTATTCTGGTTAAGTGGATATAGTTTCTGATGGCAATTCTCCTTTATCTCATGCAGAAGTGGTGTCTAAATGCAGGTTAGTTCAGAACTATATTGGAGTGTTCAGTAAAGTTTTTCAAAGCATACTATGGTGAAAAAACCTTGCTCACCTCCAACAACAACAAAAATAAATCTGTTCAGAATAGGATGAAACTAGGATTCTTCTCCACTTCCTCCTCCTTTATTTCTTTCTTCCCCAGCAACAGAGTGGTATTATCCTGGGAGAGCTACTTGTTTTGTGATTTAAATTAGACAAAGCAGGGAGTCTCACAGTTGGGTAAGTTGGTTAGTTGATTCTGCTGACTAACCTCTCTTGCTAGGCGAGTGGAAATCCTTTGCAAAAGAAATTTTCTGCAAACTCTATGGAATGGTTTTGTTTCAAGGAACATCTAATGCACAGAAAATTGAAAAAGAATCTCAACCATTTTTAATAAGAATTCAGTGTATTTGTGTTTTTGTGATGGTACCTACACATGTTTATGTGAGGTTTTGTTGACTAACTTCTGCATAATAATCATAGGAAGGATGGAAAAGCTGAGTTATTCTTTATATAAGTCTTATTACACAAATGTTATAAAGTGAATTAGATTTTCCTTGATGAAAGAATTAGATATTCCTTGCTGTTCTTTGGGTGGTGTGCAGAATGAGGCCTGCCTGCTGTTGTAAAATTCTTTAGCTACATGTACACACTGGGAATTTAGGCTTCCATTGGGGTATTTAGTTTCTGGTTTTGGTACTTGAGAGCAAAAAAGGCTATTCTCTGCCATGTTACATACCTGATAATTTTAAGTTTGCGATGTTAAGTGCAGCAATATGCCATGTATAGTGGTACCTTAAGCAAAATGTGCAGAGACACTAGCACTGATAAACTATTGTGTCACAAGTAGGCTGAGATGCTATTTTTTTGAGGTTTGTTACAGGCCTAACACAGGTATGATAAATGACATGTTGATAATTTTTTTAAATGGAAACATATTTTTCATTAAAAAATTGTATTCCAAACAAAGAATAAAATATCATATATCTGCGTTCTTGACAATGTGTATGACAGTGATTTATTTTCTAAGAAATGTATACAGGACATTCTGTAGATTTCTTGTACCAGTTAAAGAAGTAGTAGTGTGGATAATCAGGTATCCATCTCCATCAGAATCTGTAGAATAAGTTTGTTTACAACAACGTTTTGTTTACTGTTTACAACAGTCTTTTTTTGACGTGGTTATAGTTTGTCAAATTTTTTATGGTTTACTGTACATTTTTTTAAATTGGCAACTGAAAGAGATCTTGTTATCAAGCACTAAGTAGAGGGACCACACTGTCAGAGATGAAGTATCTTGTGTAATAATATACTTGCTGGTTTGACAGGAAAATAATAAACTTCTGAAAACCATGCTTTGAAGGAGTGGGAAGCTAATTTAAATGACAGAAAATTAACTAGTCTGTTACTAAAGCTGATCTCTAGTTGTATTTCTTCTGCTAAGGACAAATTGGCCAATTAACTACAAAGTAAAAATATAATCAAAATTAATCCTAGTTGCATTATGCAGTATTTTTAACCCTTGTATATATTTTGGGTGTTTTGCTCAGCTATTATAAATCATTAAATTTAATTTCCTATAAGTGGTAAAAAAATTCAAAAATGTCGTAAGTTAAGGACAGTGTTTAATTTACTCTGAACTTAATGAGGAAAAAGTGTAGACATAGCTACAGATGAGGAATTCACCAGGAATTTCCCCACATACAGATGGATTAACATCACATATGATTTCATCTTACCTTTGGACAGTCAGAATTCATGAAAGTTTTCTGTATTGCAAGTTTTCACATTTCCATAAAAAAAAAATCTCCTCACAGTTTTCAGGACTGTTGAATTTCCTGTTAATAGAAACTACTTCCAGTTACTTCTAGTAACTTTAAGTTAATGGGAATTAAATAATTTGCCTTACATTTGCAAAGATATTTTCCAGGACTGAATTAGTGAAATACCGTCATGTGTAAAATTGCACAACTGTTCTATTGCGTGAAGAGTTCTCATTTATCCCCATCTTGGTAACTGAAATGACAAATTTCACATTTATCCCCATCTTGGTAACTGAAATGACAAATTTCAGTCTGATAATTATCCAATTTATGTCTGTTAATGTAAGATGGTCCAAATGAAGACAAACTAAAAGCCCACGTAGCTGGAGTGCTGTCTCAGCCAGTGGCTCGTTGTGAGTGCCATGAGAAGAGTAAGAGGGGAGCTCTCAGCATGACTCCCCAGAATATTCTCCTGGCATCCAGTGCCTTGTAGTTCAGCGAATTCCTAGCCAAGAAGTAATTATTTATGTGTTCCCCTGGAATGAACTTTCCTTCTGCTAGTATATTCAGTCACTTTTTAATCCTCTGTAAGCTGTGAAAAATTTCTGATGTGCTTATTAAACATTACCCTCCTATGGTATTTACTTTGTTCTAAATCTGCTGTTACCTTGTATGATTTGGTGTTCTCTAGTTCTTGTAGTGGTAGAATAGAAAATAATTTCCTATTTTCTATATCTTATGATTTTGTAGCCTGATAACATATTTCAGATTATTGTCCATCTTCTACTTTGAGAGGTTATTTGGTTGTTTCTTGCACAAAGGCCTTTCTATCTGTTAACCAGACAAATTTCCCAGCAGATTTCTCATTCTTGGGGGAAGAAAGAGGATTACTGTTGCTTAATGTCTTTTTTATTTTCTTGGCTCATATCTTTTTACGTATAATCACTCAGAGGGTATATTCACATTTTCATTACATTAACACAACTTTTTGTAGGTATCCTTCACAGCTATGCATTGAGTTTTTAACACTAAGGGTACTGAATTCAATGTGCAAATTTACCTGGGTGTCGAATTTTGAAGTCAGGAACAATATATATTTGCTAAGGCAAGAATAGAAAACATCTTGTCTAACTGCTTCATAAGCAAAAATGCAGAAGATTTTGAGCTTCAGAGAGGCATAAATGAATCTCAGTAATTTTCAAATGGATTAATATTATTGTTAATTTCTCTGCAGTTTTTGATAGATGTAACTTTTTTATTATGTCTGAATTTGACTTGGCATTGCTAAACAGAACATGAAGTGCTGCAGAGACACAGTCAGACCTGAGTAGGTCACTCATTGCTCAACAATTATTCTACCAGATAAATAACAGAATAAGGCTCCAAAATTTTTTTTTTTTTGTCTTGGTTAGCTTAATTGATACACTGTTTCACAAAAAGCTCAGAGCATAATAGAGGAAAAGGCAACAGATGGTCAGTGGTAGCAAGAAAGTAGTTTTTCATGGTGGCCAAGATGAATTTGCAAAGGTTTGCCTTTCCTAAGGGAAAGGCAGAGAACCTTTGAGAGGAAAGTGCCTTTTTAAAATTTTTTAATTTTTTTTTTTGTCTACTCTAAGTAAAAAATATTTTGTACAGTGGAATTTCTGTACCGCAGTTCTTACAGCAGGGCTGACAGCTTTCAGTACATTTTAAGTGTATATTTAATAAAAATGAGTCTTACTATAATTAAAATAATGGAAATTGAAATAACTGAAAAACATATTGTTTTATTGGTGGTTCTGATTTGTGTTGTTTTCATCATTAAAAATATCGTGAGCCATTTATTGTGTTTGTCATTATTTACTCTTTATGCTTTGTACCTAAAAGAGGAGACCTGAGTTTACCAGAGTTCTTTTATTAGCCAAGTATACAAACTTGTTGTCATGGAAATCAGTGCACAACTCAGATGCCTGAGTTGGTGCTGGTAAAGGGAGCACCTCAGTGGATTATCAGGTAAATGTTTGACTCTATTAATAGGTAAATAAAGTACAGGTGTTAGAACATGTTTATTTTAGGATGCAAGGGAAGTTACTAATATCCCAATACCTACTCTCAAATTCCAGTAAGTACTTGTAAAAACACAGCTTCGCATTCACTGCTCCTGTTCCGTGTCACAGATCCTTAGCACCACAGAAGAACTTGTACCAATTATAGCCCTTGGAGAAGTGCACTGTAAAACTCAACTGAGAAGCTGATGTAAATATAAACTCAAAGCTGCATCCACAGGGACACTCAAAGAGCAGGAGTGTGTTGCAGAAGTGATTTGAAGTGGTGTAAAAATATCTTTTCTTTTTATGTTTAAAGTGGAACAATAGATTCTTGGTACTGACTGAGCATCTCAGAGGCAGGATGGAGATTTCTTCCTTGGTTCTTTCACATCCTGTAGCTGATTTGGGCTCCTGGTGCTAATTTTTTCCATAACGCAACTGAGGGACTGACAGCAAGACCATGTTGTGGGTTTTTTTACTGGAAGTATTTTCTAATATTTTTGCAATTAGGAGCTAATCTCATTTGTTCTCTCCTTCCATTGTGGAGATTCTTACTGGGCAGCTCAAATACAGATTTAAGAAGGGAAGAAGATCCAGCTGCACTCTTTGTTCTTTCTGGTTACTTGCAGAGGCCAGTTGCACGGTGAGAACATAGAGTAGTCAGAGAGTGACTCCAGGGAGATAGTGTTATCTGTTGGATGAGGGGGAGCTGGGACATTTACATGACTTCTCTCCCACATGGATCTCCTTATACAAAGAGCTGTTATTCTTTGCCTTATAGATACTTCACATCACAGAGGCTTAACATATTTTACCTGTGTAGCACTTAATCTTCTGCTTTTATCTGAGCCTTCTGAGCACATTTTAATCCAATTTCCCTGAAGCATAATGCAGGGAAGGAAGTGATCTCACTTTGTGCTTGCTGTGGGTAGTGCAGGCTGAGAGAATTTAATGGCTGAGATGTTCATATTCACAGGGACTGTAGTTGTGACTGTCTTTTTGCAAATAATGGTAAGGGGAAGGGGCTTCCACTGTCCTGTCCAACTAGACCACGTGTGTATTGATTTTAAAAGAAAAATCATATCGGAGCTGTTATTGGGGATTATATTTTATCTTTTATCACTAGTAAAGTTTCTCCATGTAATCACAGTGTGAGGTTATATTCATCATCCTGCTAATTGGCACCATTTTCAGAAGTTCTGTCAGTTTGTCCTTATCTTTGCTCCTTAGTTTGTCTCTAAAATGGATGAGTAAGCTGAGTTATGTGCTGTAGTGCTTGGATGTATCACAGTTCAGTAGTTTTAGCACATCTATTTTCTTTGAATGCAAAAGGGTAATTTCATTTCAGTGTAGGTTCAATCTGGATACTGACCTTTACAACTGGAAAAACAGATAGAATCATAGTTTAATTAACCTTCCAACCAGGACACATATTTGAAGCATACTCAAGAAGCCATATGCTTTAAATACTACTGGGAGTCACATTGGAGTACTGCATCATTGGTATCCAGAAACATTGTCATTGTGCTGCATTAGACAAAAGGAGAAGTTTATTACTGAAGTGGTGAAGCACACAGGTGAGCTTGGAAGGAACTAAAATAAATTGAAAACAGAATATTGAAATTATGTCTTCATACTTTATCTTTATTTTGAAATAGGAACAGCAAAGAAGATACTGAAACTCTCTCTATTGACATTTTCTCTAACCTGTCCTCTTTTTCAACTCTTTGTAGTTTTCCATGGCCCTTCTAGGTTAAAACACAAACATGTTTTGTGGAATTAGATTTTGTGTGCTATTTTTAAAGAAACTCAACTCTGGAAGCAAGTAAAGAAACCCAAATATAGATTTAATCCCTTTACTTTGTTTTCTGCTTGATCACTCATCATTTCTAATCAGTTAAATGCTTAATAAAAATATCAGGACCTAAAATTGAATCCTTAATCCTTCCTCTGAGGCTCTTTTCTCTAATAATTAATTCTCTACAATCTCACATTGTGAAAGCCCTGTTTTGCTTGTTTATAGTAATAATTGGCAAGATTACTGTTTCTGTATGAGGGAAAAAAGTTCATTTTGAGCTAAAGATGGTTTTTTAGACCTAAAAGAGAATCCCCTGAAAACCATGTGCATTTTTATATTTGTATAAGCCAATGTTTGCCAGTGTTGGGAGGTGAGGTTTCCAAAAATCTGAATGGTAAAATGTTGCTGAGGATGTTCCATGAGCATCAGATTGCAAATTGTGGACCACGACCTGAGATGAATTAGCCAAATCTTTAGTGGACAATTTGACTATGTGCAAGTCACCATTTAAATACCTGCTTCAGATACAAGTGGCAGAATATTGTACATTTTCTTAAAATGGTATAACTGTGCTTGAACATAGACTGCTGGAAATCTGGAAATGTACTGAAGACTGAAAATCTAGAGCATTTATTACTCTGAGATGTATTAAAATGTGAGGAAGTATGGTGTTTATTATTATTTTGTTTAGAAAATGACGCTAGAGATTTGGGTGTAATGTTATTTCACATTGTGAAGTGACTAAGCAAGGCAGGATTCCTTGGTGAGAAAGCACAGAAAAGAATAGAATGAAATCACACATGCTTCATTATTGCCTGCAGTAATGGAAAAAATGAAGAGCATAAGGTATTAACTGGTATCAAAGACAGTAATTAAAATGTTTCATGAATAAGAGACTGGATAATTTCAGTGGTGTTTTTAGCAGCTACCACCTTGAAGACAAACGCAAGTAAATGCACAGAATATTGTGTGCAAATACTCAAGTCAGTTACAGTGTCAGGATGTTACTCCCAACACATTAGTCTAAATTCTGTGCAGTAATTAACAGATATTAATAAAATAAATGTAGTCTATTCCATATTCTGGTAAGTAGTTATTTATAGCCATCCTGGGAAAGTTTGAATTATTGTCTGTCCTAATTGTGCCAGGGACTTTTTTATTAGGCATGAAGGTCTGACTGGGAGGAATTAATAACTGCCTGCAAAGTCTTTGCATTACAGTTAATCAGATATCTTGGCAGAGCTGCGTCTTATATTTTGGTCTTATTTGCCTGTTCATTCATTTGTCACATCTAGAATCAGAAATTGTGCTCTCAGCAGTAAAATCTTCTCTTGCTAGTGTTACATTTTGTCTTCACCAGGACAGTGTCATTATTACCTGTTTTCCTCAACCTTACTCCTTAGCCCCTTGGCGTTCCTCTTTACATCTAAGAGATTTCTGTTTATAACATTAAATCTGCTAAGAAGGAGCAATCAGTAAATGCTGTGCTGTATGTGCCCCTCTCTCAACACATCTTCGAGTCTAAATGTAGGTCATGTCTGTCTGTAGAAACCTTCTGTCATGAATATGTATAACTTGCTTGGCAAGATTGCTAACAAATAGGTGTATGCTGTGTTCCTCACTCCTTTTTGCTTGCATTATTATGTGTGAAAAATAGAACCAACATTCAGCCTTTTAATTAAACATTAAGGGAGCTATAAAGCAAAAGAACCAAAAAAACCTTTTGTGTAGTGGTTTCCTTCCATCCCCTCCTGAATAAATGAATATATAGCAATGGTTAGGACTATTGAGTTCCAAGAATAAGCCCAACTTAATTGTGACTTCCAAAGCATCCTTTCATTAATGAATATAAAGAATATTTCAGAAAACAGAGGGGAAAAAAAAATTTCTGTCCTTAAATATTCTAGAGGTAACTGAAACAAGGATCAAAAATTGGAACAGGCTGTCCAGGGAAGTGTTTGAGTCACCCTCTCTGGAGTTATTTAAAAGGCACGTGGATGTGGTGCTTGTGGACATGGTTTGTGGACTGGTAGATCTGCCAGTGCTGGGTTAACACTTAGCTCAGTGATTTTAGAGGTCTTTTCCAACCTTAACAATTCTATGATTCTGTGTTTTATGAAGGATGGCTTGAAATACACAGAAAGAAGATTTAAGTGTTAGAAGTGGCTGTAGAGATACATTTTAACTTGAAGCTGTCTTTTTTCCAGTTTTCTACATCTTTTACTGTGAATACATGTATCACTCCAGGAGCTGTCATATAGAGCTTTGTTGAAAAGAATTTTATAGAAATTTTGTCATTCAGACCCTAAAGTTTATATTTTACTTTGAAGGTTAAAGAAACATGAGTTGCAGTGTTCATGTTTATGTTGAAAATGACAAACTACCTAATAATTAAACTAATTATATGATAAGCCAAAATCTGCTAAGTTATTTATTAACCTGATCTCACATTAAGATGAATTTAGGGGTTTTCAGAAGAAATAGGAAAGTTGTTAATGCATGTATCTATGGAATCTATGTACATCTTGGATTCAAATGGCATAAAATTTCCTCATGTTCTTACATTTATTTTCAGCTTGCAATTGTAAGGTTTCAGACATGCTAAGCCCATAGCAGCAAGATTTGCAGGGCCTGCTGGTACAGAATAAATTACTCAGCTGGTAACATTTATGATTTTTTGTCTGCATTCAGAAGCAGGAATCCTGGCCACCAATGTACAACATAAAGACATAAAGCTTTAATTAGATAGCAGATGTACAAAGGGTGATATTGAACATACAGCACATAATCGAGTAACGTTTTATAGCTCTGTTGTAATTGAGGCACTTTGACTTTGTGTATTTAATTAAACTTTTGTCCTTTGATAAACACTTGGCTGTTAGAAAACTACTTGACCAGCGAGAGGCTTTCATCTCTGGTACTAATTGATTGGAATCCAGGAGGTCACAAAAACACAAAGTGATCCCAGGATTCCAGCTTCTGAAATACGTTAGTTGGTCTTTTCAATTAAAAAATCTGCATATTTTCATGCTTAACAAAGATGAATTGCAATGCATACCATACTGGGAAATAAAAAAATCAAATTACAAGGCCCACACACCACATCTACTTTCTTGTAAGGAACTTAAAACTATTGGCTGAAATTTATAATGAGCACCAAGAGTTCTTACAATAGAGAGGTTCACTGCAGAGACCAGATGTTTGGGGTAGCATCCTGAAGGATGAGAAAGGATGCTAGGACAAGAGAAAAATGAAGAGCATTCAGACTGGTAATGGAACAAACATTGATTGGAGTTCAACATGGTGATGAAAAGCCTTCTCTTCAGATCCTTATGGAAAAGCAAAGTTGCGTCTTGTACTGGGAGGTTTGGAAAATAAATGTAGTGCCTAGTGTGTGTAGGAGACTGGAGGAACTGTTGATTGGCTCAAAACAACCAGGTGAGAGGTGCCTTACTCCATCAGAATGTTCTAAAGTTTGCAAGTAAAAGTTGTTTTGAACCTCTTGAGAATTTTGTTGTTTCTCCTGCGCAGCTCCCAGAGTAAATCCAACTCCTTCCCCTAAATCCGCTGAGCAGACTGGGGATTACAGTGTACTGAAGTACTGTCATGTAGCACAAGACAGAATGAAAAGACAGAACTTTATTGATTGAGGATGGAAATGCTTAAATACATAATCTCTAAATGATAGTAATGTGTAAATAATAGACCCATTCAATTTAAGAGTGGTACAGTGAAATTTATTGTGTTGCATTTCTGTTCATCCCAGAAAGAGACAAAATGACAGCTAGATGTCATAGTGAGAAGGATTCTATTTCATTTCTTGTTCTGTATGTCAAACCCATTTAAGAAGGGTAACATGGTGTTATGATAACATGAAAATAAGTGATAATTAAAGAGTTGCTTTATTTCATATCTGAAACCAAGATATGTACAGTGACATATATATGTGTCACACCTGTCCAGAAGTAATAAAACTAAGACGAACTGCTAGTCTTACATTAGAAAAACAGGTTGACAAATTAAAGCCTGCAGGCTGCTAATTGTGTTTGTATTTTAGAGAAGAAAAATCAAACAAGGAAGTGCTGGTTGTTCATTTTCTATAGCTGAGAAATGTCAAGAAAAAGAAGTATAAAACATTTTCAGTTTTTCAAAGTATCTTTATCAACCACACCCAAACTCAAAATCCCCATAGCATGTCTCCAGTGTTAAAAAAATGTAAATCAAATGTTGGTGCAGTAATGCAGGTTGTTTATAATTGCCAGGTAATTTTAAAATGAGAAAAAAAGTAGCAGAAAGTGGTTTTGACACGTGGAAATCTATCACAAGTTCTATGGCTTACCTGTTTTACCTAAAATGCTCTGATTAACATATTAATATGATGGGAACTAAACACAGTGCACTTAGACATTGATATGATATTAATTAAAATCTCTGTGTTTTTGCTGAGGAGAAGTAACTTGGCAAATAGCAGTGGAAAACAAAAACATTAATGAGATGTTTGTAGGCCAAGATGTGTTTCTAAATGTGACAAGTAAATCTGCAGACACTATGTGTTAGAATAGTCGGAGCCTTCTATTGAGTATCAATAAGTGCACATTTCTCTCATGAAAAACTTAATGGTAATGAATTCATGCAATTGCTCACCCTCTTTTGTCTCTAAAGAGCAAGCTTTTTTAAATGCCTGTATGCATAGAGGAAATGGTTATAAAAGAAACAGAGAAAACTCTTTATATGGTTCTGTATTTCAACAAAACGGGAAACATTTTCCCATGTTCATTATTCATTCCATCTCTTTTCCCTTATATTTGCCTTTTTTAAAAAAATAATTTATTTTCATAATATTTTCTTCAGCTGTAATTAATATTATCCCTCTGCATTTTTTTATTTAGTACACTTTGCGAATAGTATTCTGTGTCTTGATAACACTAGAGTATGTCATTAGAGTACTGACTAGCAGTTTATTGATTTTTAAATTATAGTCTTTTTATGTTTTTCTCTGTGACTTTTTAATAAAAGAGTAATGGCAAGTTTCACTTTGTTTCACAAAGTATCTGTCTTTGCAGCTTTTGATTTTTATCTATGTGGTCATCTTTGGGTAAAACAGGCATCCAAGGTATAATGTGAAGAGCACAGGCAGCTAATTTTAGTAGATTTTTTATGCAATGCTGTGCTTAATGCCTGATGTTCACCGCCCAGTTCCTGAGTCAACAAGGGCAGATACTATTTTAGATGTGTATTTTTTTCATCTAAGTATTTTAGAATGCCTAATCACAGAGAACAACTGTGGGTTAGATGCTTGGGATTTTCCTTAAGGTTAAAGTATTGTCAGTCAGCTGATGGATTCAGTGAGTGAAACCAGCGGTGTATGAAAACTTGACATCCACTTAAAGAATAAAAAAATCATGTGAAACTATGAGGAAGTTAAAGTAAATTAACCTAGAAACTGGTTAGGATATTGTTGTCCCTAGTCTCTGATCGATTGTGTCATTTGGAAGTGAGCTGGGTGTTACGAGACTGGGGTTTTTTTTTTTTTTTTTAAAGAGGAGTGCCACAAACTTCTCTGCCCTTAGGTTCAGTCTGCTGTTGCCCCACTGCAGTGTGCTGCTTATTGCCAAGTCTATCCTTAGCAACATGAGAGTTTGACCTCCTAGTAGAGCTAAGTGGAGACATTTGTCAGGAATGTGTTGCATTGTATTGAATAGTGCAAATACTGGTACTTCTTATTGGCACTTGTTTCTATGAATCCCCTCAATTCTTTTTATTATTTTAATAATTTGATGCTTTGGTAATATCGTGTTTCATGACCCTTCAAGTGAGGGTGTGATAGCACCTTGTCTGCTCCAGGTTTACTTTCCAAAGTATGTTCCATTGCTGAAGGATATGTATATACTTTGTGATACTTTTGATACACTGGAATTCAGTCAAATAGCTTTCACTGGAAACTTGACCTGTGGTAACTTCTTGAAGTGCTCGAAACTTCAGTCATTTGAGGCTGTGGCTGGATTGTTGCACAGCATTTTCTGAACTTGGATGAAGAAGTATGTAATCTGCAGCAGGAAAATGTGGAGGATGGTTCTTATAACAGTTTGATATTCATTCAAGTTCTTTTCTTGTGTTTGTTGAGGGAAAGGAAATTACCATCTTCAGCCTCTGAACTGAATCAAATGGCTCCTCTTTGCATATGCAGAAGGAAATTAGAGCTATTTCCAGCCCTCAGTTCCTGGTTATCTTAGTTGGCAGTAGGACAAAGTTCACTTTGCTCCTAGAATGGAGGAGATACGAACGAGCAAGGCCTTTTACCTGCTTTATATGGCTTCTTTTTCAGACTCTGGCTCACCCTTACATGTTGATCTTCTGAAATCCTGGCCTTTTTCTATTTTGTTTCTTTAACCTACTGTTGTTGAAGCCCAGCTGGCAACTAAGTTCCACACAGCCACTCACTCACTTCACCTGTGTTGGGATGCAGGAGAGAATTGAAAGAGTAAAAGTGAGAGAACTTTTGTGTTGTGGTAAAGGCAGTTTAATAGGTAAAGCAAAAGCTACACACACAAGCAAAGCAAAAAACAACTTTCTCTTCTTTCATTACTTTCCTTGGGCAGGCAGGTGTTCAGCCATCCTCAGGAAAGCGGGGCTACCTCATCTGTTGGGAAGACAAAAGCCCTCACTCCAAACATTCCCTCTTCCTTCTTCCCCCAGCTTTATATGTTGAGCGTGACACCACATGCTATGGAATATCCCTTTGGTCAGTTGGGATCAGCTGTCCTAGCTGTGTCCCCTTCCAGCTCCTTGTGCCCCCCTGGCCTCCTCGCTGGCGGGGTGGGGTGAGAGGCAGAAAAGGCCTTGATTTTCTGCAAGCCCTGCTCAGCAACCAGAATGTACCTGAATTATCTGCACTGTTTCCAGCATAATCCAAAACACAGTCCCATACCAGTTACTGTGAAGAAAATCATCCCAGCCAAAACCAGCACAAACCTCATTCTCATTCATAATAGGCACTGCCAAAAATGATTTTCCAATAAAAGCCTCTGACTAGATTCTTACCTCACGATCAGTCAAGGGCAACTACGTGACACACATTGTCTGTTAACTGATTTGTCTTGAACAAATTCCCAGCTTCGTGGTTGTTTTATTTGTAATTTTGGCAAGGATTTCTGAGACCTTTTTATTTTTGCTACATATGGTAGAACAAATTAAAATCTGGCCCTTTTCTGTGATCTGAGAAAGGGATTTCACTTACGTCAGGTGAGTGTTTAGTATACTGTTTTCTGACTGTATTCTGTGCATTGCCTGGGCTTTGTTTCAAGGTTGATTCAACACTGCATATTTTCTCTTTTTTTGTAATGGTGCATTTGTTCCCATTTGACACCAGCTTTGATCTTGGACATCTGTGCAACATAGAGAAAGTAACTGAATGTTGTAACACGGAGGATAGGAGTGTAATTGCAGGTAAAAGCATCTCTGTGAAAGCCTTGCTGTTGACTCATCTTGGCCTGTGATGGAAAGTGCTCTGAGCCTCATTAAAGTGTAATTAGTACTTTCAACTCAAAAGGAAGGTGGATCAGATTCTGATGTACTTATCATGCCTATTAGCAGCTTACAGGGAAAAATACCCTGACACAGTGAGACTGATACGGAGATAGGAATCTAGCACGCCAGAGATACCAGGGCATGAAGCAGCCACAAGTAACACAGCAATATGTCTGTGCCATGCAGTTGGTGGCATTGTAAATTTTTGTTTAGAGGATAAAATGCTGAAAAAGAAGCTAACTTCCTAAAATGTTTAACTCAGAAGCTTATTACAGTGGTACTACCAATTTAAATTTTTTTATGGTCTTATGTGCTACAAATCTAGTGACAAGGATTTCTTAGTTGCACAAGTGACAGGGCCTGTACAAGTGACAAGTACAGCACCTGTGCATTATTCTTAAGTAAGGTTACCCAATAGACCATGAACACGTAGGTTCCTTTATCATTGCTTTGTACTCTCCTGCCCATATATAAATGTGGAAAATAAACAACTTCTAAGGTAATTAAGCTAATTTTTTTTATGTCACCCTGGAATATGGGATCTGTTTCCACAGATGACAGTCAGAATGGCATTTTGAAATGCTTCAGCATCCTCAGAAGCTTTGTTTGTGATAATTACCTGGTTTTGCACAGTTGTGCATTATAACAGTGACCCTCAGTCTGTTTAGATTTGCCTTCTTCAGTCCTTACCCTCGTGACTTTGCAGGTGATTTGACATGAATGTTGAACTTCTTAGTAAAGTTAAAATGTCTTAGAATAAGCAAGTTATTTGTTTAGAAAGAAGGGAGATTGATTTTCTTACATTTTCAAATATAGATTTGACTACCTATAATTTTGTATTTGGTGATTTAGTGGTATGATTCATTTATGAGGAATTATTTGAAAGTATGAAAAAAATAGATAAAATATGTAGCAGCACAGAGAATAATTGCATGAAAAATGGAAGATTACTGTCAGCTGATGATAGGCTTTTTTCCCAGTATTATTTTAGAGCTAAAATCTTCTTTGACTTCATTTCAGAACATAAATTCCCCACATCAAACCTGTTTAGCAATTGTCCTGTTACTCTAAATTTTCTAGGATGTTATCACCTCTCCTTTCCCATGGAGAAAAGGCTGTCCAAGTCTAAACTGGCCAAGAGGCAGGATGTATGTTCTGTCAGTAGTAACAGTATCATTGTCTTCTTGGCATAAATAGCTCTAAATAAACATTAATATGCTTGTATTTGTTTTAAAAATGTAGACTCCCAACACAGGAAACTGAAATTGTTTCTGGATAATGTAGCAATACCCACACCATGGGAGACAGTGTTATGCTGGCTCTGGCTATTCACAGCAGCAGATAACTAATAGAGAGTAAATACATTTACATATCTATTCATGCAAATAGATTAAGAGATAGTTATGTATTTTTAGATGTTTTATTTATATATGTGTGATACAGCATATATTAATAATACAAATGGTAATATTCCGTGTATTTTGTTGTTATTTAATTTTATTAATAGTTACTGTTGTCTGTACTTCATTCTTTTAATTAAAGGTTGCATCTGTATCACACTATTTAATATTCACAATGAACTTTTCTTTCTGTGACTTGGCATTTTGAATCTAGCAGTTCTTTCATATTGAAAAAATTCTGAGCTCCAATAAAATTATGCATGACGCCCAGTAATTACAGTGTGTTTATGTATTAGTTAATTATGGGCATTGGAGATTTTTGTTAACAGTTAAAGTAAATATTGCCTCGTTTGTGGTTTTTGTCTTTCTGTTTTCATGTTGAGATACTGAAATAAGTGTATCATGTCCATACATCAATTTTAATAATGTCAGTTCCTGCTCTTTCAGTGGCTGATGTTCCTACTTGAGATCATCTCTGTATCTGATAGCTCAGCCTGTAAAGGGAAAGCCAAAATTCTAGAAGGGAAGACGTGCTGTGAGGAGGCTCCTGTGCATATCCAGTGAGGGGTACTATGTGGAAAGGCACTTCAGGCAGGCAAAACTGTGTTTAGCCTGTGTTGTGCTTACACTTAGGAAGTGTTTATTTTCATGATGTTTTGTGACATGACTTCCAGATGAAAATCTGTCATTGCAGTCACCTGTGGAACTCTAAGGCTGAGGACTGCGCACAGATGTGTGAAGCAGCACGTGGTACCACTGGGATGCACAGAGCAGAGTCCACAAAAAAGAAAACTTAAGACAAAATATTTTGTAAAAGGGTTTTTTTGGGGGGGTGGGTTGGTGGGTTTGTATGACAGAGGCTGTTGCTTAAGATTCTCCTGCGAACTGAGATATTCTGATTAATTCTTGATGCTTTTGTGCTCGCTTCAGAGAGATGAAGTGCAATCCATTAGCAAGGTGCTTGGGTCAGCCCGAGTGGTGCTCAAAGCCAGAGCGAAACAAGGGGCAGCTGAGGAAAGAAACCAGACAAATGGATTAGTTTAAAATGTGCTGTGCTGCCCAGCAAGACTTAAAATCGTTAACCGTGCGTATGAATATTTATATATGAGCCAGAAAGCAACCAGCTAATCTCCTACTTTCCTCTTTATAATGAGAGCCTGAACTGTTCACAGCAGTTTTTTAAAAATTTGTTGTTACTAACATTTTCCTCTACCCAGTCATAATTTTATTCTCTTACTTTAAAAACAAAAATCTGTAAACAGTGCAAGTCACATTTCCAAATTGAAAGAAACAAAAACCAAGGAGCTGTATCTAAGTATTAGAATGTTTAATGGGCTTAGATTTAAGATGGTCACTGAAAATAATATCACTTCAAAAACCCAGTCTTGGACTGAAATTAAGTTTTAGGAAGTAGTTTACTATTGTTAAAAAAAAAAGAGATTTTTCACTTATTTTTAATTATTTTAATTACTAATTGCATACAGATTTTTTTATTATTATTATATGGTGGGATAGGTGCATGTAACATTCCTCCCAAAACACTTTTATGAACATGACATAATCTGAAATTTTATAGTATTATTTCTCCTTTATCTTCCTCCCAGAATTTATATTGAAGGCCAAATTTCAATTATATCCTTGTAAGTGATCTTGGTAAAACCAAATTCTCAGGAAATTTACAAACACAGACTGATTTTTCTTGATATTTGAGTAGAATAGTTACAGGAACTTATTTTTCTGCCATCGCATCTTTGAAAAGATACCTGATGACTGCTTGCAGGATGTAGGATAGGATAGAAGAGATGAGGTATTGGTGGGACAGGACATCTGATAATAAGGAGAGGCATTTCAATGTGGTCTCCTAAGATAACCCAAAAAGCTTGTGCCTGTCCGGGAAGGGTCTTGGGAGGAGTTGTTTTGCTATTTTGTTGACCAGAGGAAAGGGCAGTTTAAGAATGTTATCTAGAAGTCTCTCTGAATATCTTGGTTTCACTTTGTTCAAGGGACAGAACTGTGTATGTGTAAATTTAGGAAACTCAGTCATGGAGATCAAAAATCCTCTTTTCAGACATTAAATAATTCCTGCTGAGAAGTGTAATTCTAAAAGGTGAATGCTACTTTATTTGAAATAATCTAATTTGAAGATTAAGGAAATTAAATCTGATTTCCTTGATGCACAAAAATATGTATGGATATTTGAATGTATATATCTTTGGTTAAATCCTTTTCTGTGGCCTCACCTCGAGTCCTGTGTGCATTTTTGGGGACCACAATATAAAAAAGATATTGATGCATTAGAGAGAGGCAAGAGGAGAGCCCCAAGGATGGAAAAGGGCCTTGAGAGGAAGCCACATGAGGAGTGGCTGAGGTCATTTGGTCTGTTTGGGCTGGAGAAGAGGAGACTGAGGGGAGACCTCATTGCAGTCTGCAATGAGGGGAAGGGGAGGGACAGGCACTGATCTCTGCTCTGAGGTGACAGTGACAGGACCCAAGGGAATGACCTGAAGTTGTGTCTGGGGAGGTTTAGGTTGGATATTAGGAAAAGGTTCTTCACCCAGAGGGTGTTTGGGCACTGGAACAGGCTCCCCAGGGAAGTGGTCACAGCACCAAGGCTGACAGAGTTTAAGAAGCACTTGGACAAGGCTCTCAGGTACATGGAGTTACTCTTGGGGTGTCCTGTGCAGAGCCAGGAGGTGGACTTCATGATCCTCGTGGGTCCCTTCCAACTCAGCATATTCTCTGTTTCATTGTAATGAAAATGTAAATTAGTATTGAATCTGTGCAAAATAAATTATTACTTAGCAAGAATTATTACTTATTCCTACTTGTAGGGAAAGCATTCTTCAATAAAGATAGTTCCTCTTCACTTAGTTATAACAAAAATTAATTATTCTTAACAATGTGAGTACTTTGTAAACATAAATTTTTAAAATAGAAGTATGCAGTCACTCTTTAATGACTCATTTCAAAAGTGATTTTGCCATAACTTTTCTATTCTTTTCTTTTGTTGTATGAATTGTCATGCAAGTTGAATAGGAACTTCAATGAAGAAATCTGTTATTTAGAATAGATTTATGTTCTGTTATTTAGTGCAACACTTTTTGTTCTATTTATATTGTGCTTTTCAGGATAAATCACCATGAAATTCCTGAACCTAGTAATGATGATTAAATTTGTTTGTTTTTCCAAAGAACCTGTTTAGACAGAACTCTTTTTCTCGGTTTAGCCCATTCAGTGTATGAGCAGTGCTTTACAGAGTGTGGATGGCCTGATTTTTCAGTTGGAGAGTCAGAATCTTGTTGTAACTCAAGTGAAGGAGATAATGTGCCAGAGTGAAGAATGAATCATGTAAAAAGCCTGGAGAGCTGTAGTCAAGAAACAGATTTTGAAAATGAATCTTGAATGACAGATTGTTGAAAGAAAAGAAGTTAGATTTCCAGGGTTCACTACACTGTCAGAAAATACAATGTATTTTTTAGTCCAAGTGATGGACAATAAAGGCTGCATGCTTTTAGCAGGGAGTTTCTCAGCTGTGATCCCCGTTCATAATTTCTAACCGCAAAATGGGAATTAATTTCATGGGTCCATAACTTCTATTATTTTGAGGTCAAAGAAGAGCTCCTCCGAATGATGTACCCAGAATATCCAAAGTGTGTTTTCTATGGATATAAATGCAGACATTCAAAACTGTATATATTTAATGTTGTTGAGAAAGGATAAGCAATTGTGAATTTATTACCAAAGCTACAGTGGATAATATACCACAGAAGTAATATTTGAATCATAGGATACTTCAGGTCAGAAAGGATCATCTACTCCACATCCCTATTCAAAGTGGGGCCAACCTCAAGGACAAAATGTATTAAATATATGCATAACTTAAATAATTCATTTTTTCTAAATTGTTATTTAAAAAAAAAAAGATGAGACTGACAAACCTGAAGGTGATCAAGTCCTGAGAATTAGTTTCTATGATAGAATAAAATGGAAAGTGCTGTGTGGTGAGGGAGCTCAGTGATGCTCATTTTGATGACAAGTGTCCATTGTACTACTTAGTGCTAGTGAAGACAAAGTAGAAAGAGAGATAGTTCAGGATATTAATATTTGCAATAGAAAAAAAAAAAGATGGCACTGAGGGATGGAATAATAACATAGGCCATCTACAGTCTGGAGGAAGAGAGATACATAGGTATGTGAAACAACAAGTAGTTCTAAAACTATTTTTTCATATGGGTGTGCTTGCTGGGATTGAGATCAAAGTGCCTTTTTTAATACAAAAATGACAAATAAAAGTGTTTTTTTCCTTAATGTTTGCTGGCAAATTGCCTAAGGTTTCTTTTGGGTCATTTTTGCCACTACAAAGCTGTTCTGTGCTACAAAGTATTGTGGAAATACTAATTTCTAGACCAGACATGCATTAACAGAGGAGGAAATCTAGCCTTTGGTAGCTGGCAGCTTCTGTATTTTTCTGTAGTTTTACTGAATACAGGTTGAGGAGAGATGAGTCATAGTCAAGTTGAAAGCTTCTTGTGGGCATATGTGCATATATGTGTTTGCATGATGCATGAATTGCAAAGAAAGCTGCAGAAGTAAAAGCTCTGCTTTGGGTTTTGACCCCCTGTTCCTCCAAGCAGGTTACCTAACAAACTTGCACATGATATTTGATTCAACTCCTTCTAGGTAAAAATCAGTCTTGTTGGTGTGCATGTTTCACTGGAGTGTTTGAACCTATATGCTTGAAAGCTGTGAAAAATATTTTCATGACTCCCTTAAGATACATGCATTTACTAAGGGGGTGAGCCCTGTTTTTGAAATATCTTACATTTTCAGTGTAAATTAAGCTGAATTAATTGCCAGGGAAGTGTAAATACTGAACAAAGTTTTGAACCCCTGCTCCACTCCCTCCTTTGGACTGCTGGAAAAAGCCCCACAACCACCATGTGCTATAGAAAGGTAGCTCTTTGACATACACTTTGTTAGTGCATTTCAGCCTGTGGTGCTGGTTTGTGCATATGTGTTGTTTGCAAGAGTGAGAGGGGGTGAGGAGTAGGTGTTCAGTTGAGCTGCATCTCTGTATGGTTACAATTTGTTGTTCTCAGAACATATCTGTCCAGGAAGTCATCTAGTACTGTTGATTTTCCTGAGAGGATGAACTCTACTTTTATTCAAAGCAGGAGTATGTTCGGTGTGCCTAGGAAGTTTTCATTTTTGTCATGAAGCATTCCTTCTCATACATAAGTACCAGTTTTCATGAGAAGCTCTGATGATTCATTTCACTCAAAATGTTTTTTCTAAAAAACTGCAAAATAAACCGACAGTAACTAAATGCTAGCATTAATTTCTTACAGAACTTCTGAAAACTTTTACTCGTGTAATTTGCAAGACTATTGGGATGGTTTATTTTTTGAACTATCTTCCATTGTACAGTCAGTAGCCGAACTGAAGAAAAATAGAGGAAGAGAATATCTGTGCAGTCACAATCAAGAGATGATTAGGTAGAATCCAAATGACATAACTTTTTTTCATCTTTTAATTTTGTTTTCCAGAATGACAAATCCCCAGGGCGTTCCACAAGTCGATCAAGTAATATTTCAAAGGTATGTGTAATCTATTTCCTTTTTCTAAAATTTAAAGAAAACTGAGTTATTAAATATAATACAGTACTTAAATCCATTATATTCCTTATATAGTATTTTATTTATAAAAATCAGATTTTAAAGTTTTGCTGCAAAACATTATGGTTACCCTGTAAACTCCATCATAAATATACAATTAGTCATTATTGTAAAATGTGTTATAATAATAAGCAAATAACACATGCACTTTTTTTTCCACCTGCTTTCCCCAAGTGTTTATTGTTGCCTTAACACTTTGGCTTAAGACAGAATTGCTACTTGATTTTTCTCCTCCTGTCTTACCCAAATAATAACAGCTGTAATATGTAAAGCTATGTCTTCATTTCAAACTGAATTTTGAATTCCTTTTTTCAGGGATATATGGTTCACTGAAGCCAGGACTTTACATCTAGATGCTTTTTGGTTTCTAGGAAACAGAGAAGGGAAACATTAGGAAAGGCGAAATATGATTTGTACTGGAGTTCTCTTGTTTTAATCCCCTTTTTTTCTGTATTTTTGGTTCAGATGTGGCTGAAATCTATACCAAAAAGCCAGGATATACAGGAGGTAAAAGATAAAAACTCAATAATTTTTTGAATCAAGCCTAAACATCTGCCATGTGTTATGTTTGCTTCCAAATGTTTTGCATTCAGGGCAAGCACAGTATCCTTAAGCCTCTTCCTTACAATAAGTTTGTCTGTGGGGTCCCCACTGTACAACTTTTTTCTTCTGAGAGCCATAAAACAAAAAAAAAAGACAACAAACCCCAACTGTGATTTTAATTTAAAATAGTAGTTCTATGTTAAGTTCTGCTGTCTTACACAAAGAAGGGAAAAAGGAAGGCAGGGAAGAAGACATTGAATATATCCAGCCTGCAGTAGGATATGGCTGAAACTCTTGCAGACTTAGTGCCTATCTTTAAAAATGATATGGTTATAGACTTACAAACCTGATCACTATTTGTGATTGTATTAGTTATTTTAATTAAGAGTTTTAATTTCATGTCTCTAGCTATAGTTGCTGTAAATCTATTATGACTTAGTATGACTTTTTCTGCTTTTTTTAAATATAGGTTCACTGTGACAAAGCATAAATATATCACTGCCATGAGAATCAATCCAGTTACTAACATTTATTTTGAAGTGATTTCTGCAGAAATCAGTATAGTTGCTTATTAGAAAGTGATATTTGCACTGGGTTTAGTTGCAAGTTAAAAAAACAGGTTTTCAGTCACGCACTTGATCTTTTTCTGATGTGTAGCATCATTGATTGTTTTGGATCAATTTTTCTATGAGAAGCTACCTGTCAGTGAAGTTTTTCGAATGCTGAAAGACATTTGATTGGAATTCCAGCTTCATTTGTTGTCTGACTTAAAATGCTTTTTTTGTAAAGCAGGTTTTTATAGGTATCTGTTTACATAGAAAAGCAAACACCTGACTTTGCAGGTTAATACTGCATGGCAGAAAGTGATAGTAAAAAATACTGCTCCTCAAAACAAGACTGAAAGATTCTAGGTCAGGTAAACTACATGTCAAAGGCAAGAGCTGTGTTCTGTGCAGTGTCAGATCTTGCACACAATAAAAATTTCAATGGGCAGAAAAATTAGATAGTCTTTATGTAAAACTATAAATTAGTGTCATCAAAACATTGTCTTTCATTTTTTTCCTTTCCCTTTGTGTATAAATTAAAAAGGGTCAAATAGAATTGTATTTTAATACAATGGGTTGCATATTCCAGCCTTGGCTGGATGTGGAGCTCCTGCCCCAGAGCAGAGTAGATACCACTGGATTTTGTACCAACCTATTTGTGAAATGAAATACAGCAAAGATTCTGTAAATACAGATTCATATTTCTTAGTGCTCTTAAGTTGTTTATTTGGAGAGGACACCTGACATTTGCAGTGTATGCTTGGGCAATTTTGCATGCTAGGTACATTAACTCTGAATTTTGTGGTATAGAGATTAAACTGGATTGTTGAACATTGAATATGTCTTATCTAGACATAATGAGAAGGAATGCCTTTGATTTGTCATTTTCTAGATACTAGTTAGTATATACCTATTCAATTTAGGAATTTTAAAATCAAACATTCCTGAGAGGAATGGATGAGTGTGTGTGTGTGTAAATCAACGCTTCAGTTTTACCATTCACTCTGCTCTCTGTTGAGAGGGCAAAAGTTTAGCATGTTGCAAGGACTTTTCTTATTGCATATAATTTTCTGGCAAGAATTTCAGTAATAGACTGTTTAAGGCAAATGAAAGAACAAAAATTAAAATACTTGACTGACTGCTGTGGCTGTCTTCAGTGAACAGCCAGGCTGGGAATTCCTTCATTCACCTCAGCCTTTTATTTATTTATATCAAGAAAACTGCCCTGGAAGTCCAAAAGCAACTACTTCTGTCAGTTTTCCAATCAGAGACAATTAGGAAAATGTATCAGTATCTGATTTTTGCTGCACTTCTGGTAATATCCTAGATATTTCCTGTGCAATCGATAAATCAAAAATACAATCTTTTTGCATTCTGCCCTGCTAGCATTAGATTATTAATTCATATTTTCGACTGATCAGTATTTCACATTACCTTGTACTTACAAAGTGTAACCCTAGTTAGTAGTTACGGCTTTCAAAACCTATCTGCATAAAGAAACCTATACACAAAAAAAAAATTGTAAAATATTTTGAAATGTGAATTATGAACCAGCCTTGATGATTTGAAATTATTACTATTTTTTTAAGCATTAGACTTATTTTCCCACCTATTTCCTATGTTTCTGGTAGCAGAAGGAACTTTATTATTCTTTTTAAGAGATAGTATTGTGCAGTATTCTGAATTTTGGAATTGAAATTATCCTATCTGCATGTGCTTAAAATCTAAGTAAATTAAAAACTTCACCTTGTTCATTACCTATTTGCCATTGCTTAGTTTTCTGTGCTCTGTTACTTTTTTCATTAAAATTCTTATGTCTTCCTAAAAACATGTATAATTTAAGAGGAAAGCTAGTCAGAGAAGGATCTGGTGAATTCATTGTTTTCTGTTGTGGTTAACCAGTGGAACAAGTCTTGTGTTTGAATTACAGTCTGTAGAGGTTATGCTTTATCTGTGTTTCTGAGGCTGCCTGGTTATGTTAAAATGCTTTCTGGAAGAAATGTTTCTAAAACATTGTAATTATCTTTCTGTATGTTAATTATGATTCAAGAGCTCATTAGAGAAGGATGCTCTCTCAGCAATAAGATTTGAAATTCTCTGATGGGAACCTTGGGCTTATTTTTCAGTGCAGGGAAAATCAGGCTTGGAACAAATTGCCTGAATTTTGTTTTGCCTCAATTACTTCTCAAAAGCCTGGAGCAGGTGTTAGAACACTTTTTATTTACAGGTCTCTGAAGAATCCATCTAATAAAATTCTGTTGATTTATATCAGGAAGTGAGGTGCTTGTTTTGGAATATTCTGTGTGATAATATTCACATGTCTAATTTAGAATATGAATAACAATAGAGGAAAGAAAGAGGGAAAGAGTTGTTTTTACTTGATGTTAGCAATTTCTGATTTCTTGTGTTGGGTGGGGCTCCTCTCAATAAGATACAGATGAAAACCAAAAGGCACTAGGATGACAAAATAGTGCTCACTAAAGTTCTAGATGGAAAATTTATCATTGCCAATGTATTGATTTTTGATTCGAGCCACTCAGTTTGTGACTCTGAAATAAATTTCACAAACTGGGTATCAAATTCTGTAATAAGTAATATAATATTTATCCTTTTGAATTATTAATTACCATTTAATCTCGTCCATTAAAATTGAGTAATCTTTCACGTGGGTTTTGATATTCTCAAGTATTTCATCCTGTCTCAGTATGAGGTGAATGTATGAAGAGTCCTATAAGGCAGTGTGGATGGTTTATGCAGCATGAGGCAGAACTCAAACTATTACACACTGTAAGTGTTTCTAATGGGCCAAACATCCCACCATGTCCTATGCAGTGACACCAACAGAGAGCACATAATATCTCCTGATAGGTTTTATGGTGAAATAAAACATAAAGGAACTTAAATATTCTTTTCGAAGAGGTTCTTACCATGGGCTGTGATAGCCAGAACCAGGATTGCAGCATTCCCAAGATTCCTGTTGCATGACTGAATCCTAAGGACCAGTTGTGTGGCCCCTTTTGCTACAGGGGACTACAGTGCTACAAGCTGATCCATTGTTCTTACTGCTCTTTGCCAATTTCACACTAATCATAAGTGAAAATTCTCCTCCAGGTTGGTGGTTGCTTTTTTTTCCAGGAACCAGGCAGCTCCATCCCTTCCGAGTGTAGCTTCTAGATTACTGTAGTGAGCAGCTGAGGGAAAACCTACAGCTTTTAAAAAAGAAAACAAAACAAGAAAAGATATAAGTCCCTGCTATTGTAAGGTGTAAAATGTCAGCCTTCAAAAGTGCTTTTACAGTAAATAATTCCATGTATATAAAACTGGCATTAAAATATAAATGTTACGTTAGTCATCAAATTGTTCCTCTTGCTCATAAACAGAATTATTATTATGGACGGTAAAGACTAACATAGCACTTAGCTCTCATTTACTCGAAACAGTGCAAAGTAAACAAGTTAGTGAAAAGATTTTTTTCATCAAAATGGAATTTGAAGGCAAAAAAGGCAAAAAACCAGAAAAACTGAAACTAGATCCATTGCATAGTAACTGTTTCTGCACTTTTTTAACCTCCTAGATATGAATATTTGATTTTTATGTGTAGAGTATGCTTTGTGGTTTGTCCATGCAATTTATTTACCATAAGCTTAACAAAAGGCAAGACAGCAGAATTTACCCAAGTCTGCCCAAAACTTGAACTTCTGAATAAAACTGCATGAATATATGTTTATAATAAACACACAGGGAAGAACATTAGAAAATAATTCAATTTCAGTTTACTTTTGGAACACCTTTTTTTTGGACCTGTTATAAACTCACGTTCTAATAAGAGGGAATACATGAAAATATGTGATTGTATGTATACAAGAATGTGCACTTTTACAGATTCTGCTTTATTAAATTCCAGTTGTTACCAACAGTGTATTCTGAGTATACCTAAATGTGTCACATTGACACATCCAGATAAAACTGAATATATGTGCGGAATATATTGTGCCACCATTTTTATGTTTTTATACAAGATTACTCAGTGTATAATGCCTGTATATAATTTTAATTTCTGTTATCACAAAATTCAGTCCTATCTTATGATAGGCAATATCATACAGAAATAGCTTTGATTTGTTTTCAGTAAATGGAGGATACAAGTTATAACATATGCTTATTTTTGTACTTATTATAATTATTTCCATAAATATTAATAATAATTATGACCTGTTACATATATGCTCCTGGAAATGTTTGCATGACATTTAATTTTTCACCATGGCGCTCTGAAGCACATTTCACGTTTGTCCTAAAAACAAATTCAATTAAGCAAACTTTATCTCTACAGAGGTACAAAATTGAGGGGGACATGGTGCAATTTTAGGTTTATTGCACTTTGTAAAAAATGTGGTGTCTTCTGTTTTTCACAGTGATGCATTCTCAGGGTTTTGCTTCTTTTGGTTTGGTCATTTCAATATTCTTACTGCAACTCTTTTGCTTCGGCACATTTGGGCTTCTCTCTTCCCTTAGGGGTGGAATAAATAGACATCCAATAGACACCAGGATGGAGTTGTTCAGCTCTAACAGTGATATCCTCACAGATGGGAGTTTATCTGGTGTGTCTCCTGCGCAGTCCACCAGACCAAAGGCAGAATGTGGTGGGTGTGTGCACTCAGGTGCACTTGTGAGAGCGAAAAAAGAGTGTCGTCTGAGAGGAAGCTGTTCAGTATATAGGAATGTTTTGAGGGTTTCAGTCTTGCAGATAGAGGGATATGTGGAAACAGATGCCCTCCTTGGAACAGAAATTCTAAATGGTTCTCTGCGTGCTGACTACCTTTAGAAATAAAGGGCTGCAAAATCGGCTAACAAAGAAAATACGTGGTTTTCACCTTTCCTAATGGCTTCACCTTTCCTATAGGCTGAATTTCCATTTAGCTCCCTCCAGACAGTCAAAAGCTGCTGGTCTTATGGCTCTGCACCTTTTGTATAAAAGCTGGCACATCCTTTGTTCCAACTCCTTACATTTTTTTTGAGAAGTATGAAACATTTTTATTAAGAAAGTGATAATAACTAGAAAGATGCATCCTTGAAGAGAATCATGAATGAAAACTATTGTGTTGCTATGATACAAAGACTTTTGCATACTATAATCCGTCTGATAATTCAAAGTTTAGTTAGCAGTGCTTCTATATCTGTAGAAACAGTGGATTTTTTTGTTAAATCTATACCTTGAAAATAAAGATTAACATAGATTAGTAAGGCAGGAGAAAACTATTTAAACAAGCTGATCGAATCTGCAAGTTAAAGCTGTAATTACTCGTTTGCTTCATTTTTTAAATGATAGTCTAGATTTGCCATTTGCAATTTTGATTTTAGATTCCAAACCACTTTATAGCATGATCTTACTGATTTTCAAAGGTGCTGAATGGTATTGTTTGGCAGAATCCTAATCTGCTCCTTCCTTGTGAGTTACTTTTCCCTTTATTCCTTCTCTTCAGAGGCAGGTGAAAGGAGGGGAAGGCGAAAGGAGAGAAAGGTTTGGAGAAGAAATGTGCAAGGAATAATTTCCAAAAAAAAGAAAATCTGTGAAACATAATTTAACAGAAATTCAGTTACCAATTAATGTAACAGTTGCTGTAAAGGCATCAATCAGATTTAAACAACTTTGAAATCTGAGCACAAAGCAGGAACTCCATCACAAAGAAAGAAAGAAAGAAAAGAAAAAAAACCCACCCAAACAAACCAAAACCCAGAAACCCCCTCCCCCCCCAAACCCATGCTCATAAATTTCAGTTGCCATCGAGACTGAGCTTGTAAAATAACACCTGGCTTGGGTCACCTTCACCATCTTTTTGAACTTTTTAGACCTGAGGAAATGTCCACATAAAAGTTCATAAAGGTGGATGTTTTCCACAAAATGTTGCATTGTTTACAAAGCAGAAATTTTCAGATTAAAATACACAGACTGGGTCTCCTGCTGAGCTTATTGCCATACAAACTGCTCTAATCTTCTAAGATATCCATTCCTTTGTGTGCTGTTTTTCAAATAGGATAAAGTTTCAGCTTTTTAACTATAATGGCTGGTGGGATCTGGAGTATTCTGTGATGCATCACTGCCATTAGAGCAAACTCAGTAGGAGAATAAAAGCATTAGACATATTCCCTGTCTGCCCTATCACCCACCAGTTGTCTGCAGCTTTCTACTTCAGCAGTGTTGTAAGCTGACCAGTTTTTGGAAATGCCTCTATTCAGAACAGAGACAGGAAAGGATTCATTAGCCTTTCTGGTGATACCTGTGAGGCCATTTAATATAAGCTATCCATTACATCATCTGATTTGTTAATTTAAAGCTTCACTCCCTTCCTATGTGAATCTTTGCACTTCTGGAATTTGGTTTTACTCAGCTTTTCTGCTAGGCCAAAGTGGAGCCCTTCTCTGTTCTTAGGAAGAGCACAATGGGACTCATGTTTTTGCACTAGTTTCAGCATTCAGGTTAAGCAATACATGGCCTGTAAGGACTTTATTATTTGGAAACTTCTGTCAGATCATGAACACCTAGGTAAAGGCAGTCTTGATTTGAAATTCTTGCTGTTTTCACCAGTTGAACTTAATTCTGTCCACCATATCTGTCTTTGCTGGTCTTTTTAACACAGACACCTGTGTGACTGAAGTCCCCTTGTGTCGTGTAGGTGATTATCATCTCACTTAGCCTGAAAACTCTGTATTTACCAGTATTCTGTTTGAAAAGCACGCTATCAACATACCAAAAATAATTATGGATGAATGTCTGTCATGTCTGTTAATTGAATTGCTTATCCTTGACAAGAGAGTTTATCTAAACTGGCCAAGACAGCAGAAGGTGGTGACTGGGGAATCTCTCTCTATTAACAATCTTTTTGAAATGCCAAACCTAATCAGCTGGAGTTGGCATTATCCCTTAGACCTCTTCCTTGTGTTGATGGCATAGAGAAATTAGTTGTCTTGCTTATAAATGAATTGTGAGACAGCTTTATTTTGAATTACCACATTTAATTCTGCTACTGATATAATTTGTTATGATAAAATTAGTACAGTGCTTGTTTAATTTTCCCATTCCAGTGATCTGTACAGTATACCTGTCTGAAGAAGACATTCATTCAAGGAATACTATTTTAAAAAATTTCATTATTCTGCCTCTCAGGTGAAATTGGAGTCCTCAACATCAATCTGATCCTTCTATTCACTAAATACAGTATCTCAAAATATTCAGTGTGCTGCATAGCAATATAGCAATGGGATAGCAATTATAGCAATAAGATCTGTCTGCTTGAGTCTGTTTCCAACATCTGTTGCAAATACATTCCCAAAAGAGCTGGACTGATAAGACGTGAGCAGAATATACTCAAATTATCATGTTCTGGTTTGTCAGATATGCCATGAAAATACACAATTCTCTCTGTAAATACACTACCCAAGTAAATTCCCCTTTAGGTATCTTTGCTCTCAGACTGATTTATGAGATATAATTATTTAAATTTTTTAAATCATTTTGGGATGTATAGCTTGTAGAAGAGATGGCGAAGAGGGAATATTGCCAAAAGAATTGGGGTAAACACAGCGGCAGTGCTGGTGGCAGAAAGCAGATCCAGTTACTGCTGTCAGAACAGGGTAGGATGAAAATGCAGAGGGGTTTGGGGATGGAGGTCTGGACTAGGCATCCAGCTGAGCTGAAATTTACAAGTTCTTAAAAACAGCTCATCTAGCTGTGAATTATTATATTCATATGAAATGTGGTAGCAAGGACAGACCTGACGTTAGGTCCTTCCACTCCTGTTTATTTTACAAAGACTGGACCTATTTACAAAATAAGGCCTTCCATTTCCTGTGAGGTATACAAATCAACATCAGAAAATTAATATCAGAAACACTAATATTTTTGATTTTAGAAATCACTCCATCACTTCATTTTTGTTTCCACAACATGAAACACTTTTAAAAGTCAGCTGGATGGGATGTTGGGAGATTTTGTCCACACTGTGCTTTTGCCAAGAAAGGTTGAACTAGGTGATTTTTGAGGTCCCATCCAACCCAATATTCTATGATTCTATGATTTTACGGTTAAAAGCTAATTTAATGTAGATAAAAATCAAAATTAGTGTTACAAAGTTGTAGAAACCAAATGAATTAAATTTGATCACAGGTAAGTATCTGAATTATCTTGTGTATAACTTGTCATGTTGGAGTTTTCATGCTTTGTTTTTGAAAACTTAAGTGGTGCATTGGCTTTTTGCCTACCAGTTGTCATGTTTACTCCAATAGGGTTTAGACAAACAAGCAAAAAGCATTCATTTTTATAAAATATATTTATGTAAATTATTTTTGAAGGAAATAAACTTTTCTCTGAGTTATGTGCAACTAAACATAACATCATTATGCCTGCACAGAGGAACTAGAAAGTAAATTTGACTGAGCAGGGCTGAAACAGTCCAGACCTCTTGACAGTTGAAAGTGAAATGTAAGATTTAAGTAGTCAAACTGGTAATGTAATTTTTATCTTAAAATAATTAGATTTCCACTTGTCTGCAGTTCCAAATCATAAGTGTAAAAGCTCTTCAAGGAGTTTGTTTAATTTTTGGCTTTATTTCAGCTCTCTTAAGAACTGTCTAGCTGGCTTCCTGCTTTAATAGCTGCTGAAAGTTTCTTGAACTTGTGCAGACCTGCTGCATGGTTACTGGGCCAGCTTAGCCAGTCTCCTTATCCCTTCAAAGGGTACTGCTTGTGGCAAGGTGATATAAAAATTCCTTTTACCACATGGAGATGACCTGACCACCACTTAGGACCAGACCAAACCCCTGTAGTACTGAGATCCCGAAAGAAGCAGTGGTAACAGTCCTGGAACTGTGAGGGGAGAAAAAAGAGATGAGCTCCATGTGAGGGATGGATTCAGGAGTCCACTCTCAACTCTGGGGCTGGATTTCTTTAGCAGTCCTTTGCCTGGGGTTTAGTCTGGAGGGACAGTTTTCCACACAGCAGCAGCACGTAACCCAACAGCATTAGTTATTGGTGCTGATGTCTGCATCTTTCCTCATTAAGTAGCTTAAGATATGCCTAATTACTTAATGCTAATCGCAGAGGCTGAGGTGGAAGAAGATTATATACCCAACCATGCATATAGCATATGTTTCTCATTTGTATGTAAGAAAAACCCATACTCTGTCACAATACATATAATTGAAATATTGCTTTTGTAGAAAAGGAGATGTGAAATACAATTTCTCTTACTGATACTTGTCCTTTTCTTCCAGCATGACTCTGCATGTAGACACCCTAATGTTCCTCCTTTGACTGGTGAATCCAGACATGAAAAAAAACTTAGAACACAAGGATTGTGTCCAAATACTTTATCAATTTTTTTTCTCATTCTAGTGTAGTTGTTGTATCTCTGAGTTTTGTTCATGGAACTGGAAGTAAAGAATTAATAACATTGCTGGTGGTTTTGGTGTATTTTTGCGATATTAATCAACGTGTAAAAATGGTTACCTGAATTCCAGGAGCAAGAAGATTGCTTTCATGAAAGAGCACTATTCTTAAGTCTCAACTGGTATCCACATAAAAGCAAAAATGCACATATTGGTGACTGGTTTCCAAAAGATGTATGTATTAAATATAATGGATATTTAATGAACCTTGGATAAAAGTGAAGTGTTGGCAGGTACTTGTCATATGTAATTACTTTTGCTTGTACTACTAATTTTCAAACATCTTTTTAACAGTGCAAAAATGTCTGTGAAAGTTGAGCTAGAAATAATTTCAGTTATCTGATTGAATTTGATTTGCTCGTAGAAAAGATTGGGATAACAGGCTTTGCATCTTTGTATGATTTGTACTTTGTACTCTTGCTTAATAGTCATCCTTCCCTTGCATCTAGTGCAAGATCTTGTGGAATTCTGAGGCTTGTAGTACTTTGTCTGCATTTGGTAGGGGTGCTCACAGTGGGATGGGGTTGGATACTAAAAGCTAATCCCCCTGATCAGCTACAGGAAGGTCATAGCCTTAAGAATGATTTGTGTTGAACCCACTTCCCACAATACCATGTCTTGTGAGGCATCCTGAAGAATCCCAATGCTTTAGGTTTACATTTGGATTCCATACAGTTCTGCTGCCAATAGAGAGCAAGGCAGATTGAAATGGTTTGCTGTTAACACCATCAAAATATGTTTTCAGCATAAGTATTGGGTAACTGAATCTGCAATTCGTAGCAACAACCTTATGAGCAAAATGTCACATACTAAACATGTTTTATATCTCTTCTGCTGTTTGAGAATGTGATCAATTCTGTAGAGATGCAGCCTGCACTTTGGATTTTTCAGGATCATCTCAGTTTAACATTTTCAGCTCTTCTGGAAGAGCTGATTGCCTTGAAAACCTTTTAGAACACACTCTAATCTCCCTGCTGTTTCATCAGTCCACTTAACCTAGGCTAGCTTTGGGTTCTTCATCACTCAATGTATCGCAAATGCACTTCATATGATTTGGAAAGGAATCATCATGGTTGTTCACACAAAAGAAAGCCAGTATTTTTTCCACACATCAGACATGTACAATAGAGCCCAATGAAAATTCAGATGTTGAAAGCTGCTTCCTCAAACAGTGACAAAAAGCAGTCATGAGCGAATGAGAGCTCAAACACTTCAGCCGTACTTAGTTCCACAAATGGGTTTCACTTTTGTTCAAGCTTCCTCTATTTTCTGAGCTTCTGTGTGTTCGACAGTGCGCTATGAACAGCAGAAACAATTTTAATTTTGTGATCATGTGGAAAAGCAGTAAAATATCTGCAATGTATTTCATGGACAAAGATTCCAAACTGTCTAACTTATTTCAACAGGCAAGCAGTCCTACAACAGGAACAGCTCCCAGGAGTCAATCTCGGTTGTCTGTCTGCCCCTCCACTCAGGACATTTGTAGGTATGTGCTGAGAAAAATATTCTCTCATCTGGCTCATACTTGTTAGTTGTTTTTATTAAATATTATGTAGCTCTTGCTTCTGCTTAACTTTATTCATAATTTACATAGACTTTAGTTTTCTTTTGATCTCTCTTTGTTTTGGTTTTGTTTTTGCTTTTTAGTCTCATGTTTTTCTATTAAAATTAATGTTCTCATTCTCATCCTTTTTTTTTGTGATCTCTCTTTCCACCCACCCTTGCCATTTCCATCCCTTTCCTTTGCTTACTGCTTTGTCTAGATCTACTACCTTGCATGATTTGTCAGAAGATGAACTTGAACATGCAACCCCTGTCATGGTGCTGGCCCCTTCTAATAGGGAGCCTGGTGGTAAGAAACACACAAAACGTAGGTTTAGGCTGAAAAGAGAGACTGGAGACAATGGTGAGCACGCAGAAAAACAAGGAAAGGGGAGAAACTGTAAATTGCATCCTGAGCCTCCGAGGTCCAGCTGGAACACATCCGATTCATCATCATCTTTGGATGAGAGTCAGTGGGCTCAGGCTAGGAGGAGAGCAAGAGAAAAGGCCAGGATGGCCAGGAGGGGGAGAAGAAACAATAGATTATGCAGTAACCAGGATGGGTCCTCAAACAATAATGCTGTTGAACTTGTCACCTTGGGCATAGTGGGAAAAAAGAAGCAAGAAGTATCTGACCCCGAGAATCCCACTTTAAATCACCGCCGAAGGATTCCAAGGCTTAAGGAATCACAGTCTTCAGCATCATCTCAGGAAGCAAGGATTTCCTCAAGAAAATGTGGGAAAAGCAAAGGGAAAAGCTACCACAGAGATCGGCAGCCTGCACCTTTCCTTAGGCACACGAAGGACTCCTTTGCAGAGCCAGGCTCTGGCAGCGATGCTCTGGCAGTCCCAGATAATGGAGCACCTGCTGGGGCAGGACCCCCTGTGCCTCGTGCTGTTCAGAAGCCTCCAGTGTTGTATGATGACTGGTCTGATGATTTAGAAGTATGCAGGTTAGTCCTTAATGAGAAGGATTTAGCATCCTTAAAATGGGTTTCTCTCTGCCACAGTCTGAGTGCCTTTCCCTTGACTGCTTTCTGCCACTATTTCTCAGTAATAAACTGCTAGGCAGGCCACAGGAAATAACACAAAAACCTTTGCTGCAGAGAAGTCAACATATCTCAATCTGAAGACATACTTCTCTTATTTAAAAAGAGTAATCCTACAAAGGAACCAAATGTTTGTCTTTTCTGCATGAAGATGGACCCACTCTGTCTTCTGGCAGAGTATTGTTGTGCTTTAAATGTCCAGGCAGAGGCAGGGAATGAAGCAGAGTGTCAGATAGCTCAATATAATGGGATATGGAGCTTTTCCTCCTTAAGTGATCAGTTCAAATCCAGCTTTGGTCCCTCTATGTCATTATTCAATGCCTTATATGAAATAAATTTATGGTCTTGATTCAGTGTTCTCCAGAGTTGCCATTACCTCAGGAATCCAGTGAATGGTGCCTGCAGAACATTGTCTGCAGTGGGGCATAATTTGTCCATGACTTCGCACTGCCAAACACTTCCACACTGTGAATGCATATGGGCTGTTAGTTTGTCACCCCTCACAAGGATTGGAATGATACAAAAGGTGGTTAGGCAGGATAAGCAGTAAAATAAGCTTTGGGGAAGAAAAAGCAACACCAAGAATTCTCTTTAGTTCAGAAGTTCAGACTTTGACAACCTGATGCCCTTGGTTTGCAACATGCAACCAGGAGGTGAGCATTTTACCCTGGAAATGAGAGCAAGCTAGCCACTTCTGGGCCGGCATCCAAATTTGGACTACACAGCTGGGAAGGCTTGAGTGAGTTAGTTCGGTGGTAAATGAAAGTGCACCATCCCGTAAGTCTAACAGAACTGAAACAAGTGTTTCCTTTTTTTCCCCTCACCAAACTTGTGAGCCAGCATTGACTCTCATCTACAAAGCATCAGTCAGGCTTAGTTTCTTCATATGGCAACCCAAAACTTCTCACTTTTCTTTGCTGGGAAGGCATGGAAATGTAAACAGGATGAGGAAGTTCATGATGCCACATCATGCAATTTCACAGTATGCTTTAACTTAGTAAAACACTGCAAAGATTATATTTTTAAAAAGAAAAAAGGTAATATGCAGTCCTTTTGTGGTTTTTTGCAGCAGGAGAGATAAGCCATTACTAACGCAGCTAGTGCTATGCACTCCTTGTACTTACCAAGCAAAAACTTACATTTCCATTGTCTGACCATTGTCTGTCATAATAATTTAAGGTTCTTCAAAGTCCAGCTGTTTGTGCATGAGCTTGTGTATCAGCTCATCCCATCAGGCTTGGGATCTCTCTGCCATATAGAAATGCAAAGAAACATGATGGTGACCATGTTACTGAAATGTATCTCCAGGGCATGATGCAGAGGTGAGCACAGATAACTACAACAGCTTCAGAGTTGCCTTAAATTTTGGAATTACCCAGCCTGCGTGTATTGAAGATCCAGTGTAGTACACACAGTACATATATAACAGGTCATTTAATAATTATTAAGAATATGAGCTACCCAAAACCTGAAAAAAAAGTACTTCAACACAGGTCTTCATATGGGCTTAACTATACTGTAGTAAAAAAATACATAAATAAATAAGTGTGTGTATATATGTATATATACATGCAATATATATGAAATAAAATTCTGTAATTGCCTTATGTAGATTAATCCTAGCTGTTGCCCAAGTCACCAAACTTAGAATTTACTTTCAGATGGGAAGTGGATTTCAGTTCTTTTGTCTTCTCAACCCACTGAATTTTATTATAATTTTTCCAGCACTTTTTTCAAGACTTGGAGCTTGGTTCAAGGATGGACCTTTTGGGTGCTCATGCAAAGTCTTTGGCCAGGCTCTTGTTTAGTTGAGAAAGGTTGAAAACTTTGGATAGGTATGTGCCTCTAGGCTCACTATCAGTGGAGGTGTTCTTTGAACAACCAGCATTAAACTCAATATGGTTGATAATGAGACCTGTTCTGCAAAATTTCTCAAGACAATCATAATTGCATTTTTCTTCATGTCAGAGATAATGCTATTTTTTTGTCATCATCATTATCAGATGTATCATAGTGACTGTAATACATCTAGGAAAAACATTGCAAAATCAAAAGCATGTTAATTTTTCATAGCTAATAAGTTGTCTCACTTAATCAGTTTCCAGACAGCTGAAGAAAAGCGAATACATGTTTTTGCTACCAATTCAGAACAGACTGTAGTTTCTGTTTCTCAGGACAGGCCCATGCACTTCACTGATTTGTGATCAGTGTTATGGGGCTTTTTTGTCAAATTCACAACCTCCCATCTGAAACAAAAACCAAATGATTACATGTCAGTATACTTCTGCAGATATACACCATTTTTCTGCATGAGAAATAAAAAAAGGAGGGTGGTTGTGTGATGTTTATTCTAAGACTAGGTTAGCATAGCTGGTTGTGATGTGGAAAATTTGTTTTCCTGAGGTGTTTCTTCAAGATTTTCATCCCAGCTATTCATGTCTTTTAGTTGATATGACAGCTGAGAGGAATGGCCCTCACTTAAATGGGATTGTGTGGAAATAGCAGAGGAATGGGGGTCATAAACATCTCTTGGTGACAGTTATTTTGTCTTCAGGTTTCTGGGTGGGCAACCTTTTTCCTTCATTTCCTCATGGATTGCTGGCAGTTTCTTCAATCTGCATTTAGCAGCATGAGCAGGAATGTGACAGGACACGCCCAGTTCCAGCATAAGCACATTAATTAGATAAAGTATAGTACCATTGTGCAGTATATTCTTCAGCTAGTCTGAGGGGAGCCTCTTGGTCACTTGAGTGAAATATTTGCCCTTCTAGTGTCACTGATTCTTTCCAAAATGCTGAAACAATGTCATGGCGTCAATGCTGGCCTTTACAGTCTATTACCTGAACAACTACTTTCTCCTGGAGTCCATTAGGAGGCAAGGTTTCTTCTGAGATGTAAGTTCTGGCCATGCTGAGTTGTTTTGGCACCTAATTTTATTTATTTTTTTTTTACAGATGCACAGGATAGACTTCCTAAATCATATAGTTGGATTCCCCTTTTCCTAAGTTGCCCTGTGTTTGAGATTTTCCTCATATATACTTTATCCTGGAATTTGCCATGTGGCTTGAGACACAGTCTCAGAAATAGCTTTCTATGGTCTGCATGTGCATAATCTCCCTGAAGGGAACAGCTCTGTATTGGACATGACAAAGTGAATGGATTGTGAGAATTTAGTCGCATGGATTCTCACACAGAAATTACTAAAGAAAGAAAATTGGTTAGTTGATATTACCACTAGTGGATCATAAGTGCTTTGTGTATTGATTCTGAATATATCTTGTGGTATTTTTATTATTGATGATATGGTTGAAAGATATTTTCTGTTTGACTAGTTAGGCTTTTGGTGTAAAATCTTTTTGTAGTATTGATTCAGTCATTTCAGCAAAAACACTTGCAGTTAAATAAAGTGGAGTTCCTCACCTTGAAAAAAAGATGCTTATTGGAAGTTGAATTTTGATTTTGTTGAACTCTGAATGGCTCCTTCTGCAGTCAGGTAATGGCAGGCCCTCACTTGAGGAGTAGGGCATAGCAGTAGGGCATGTGAGAAAACAGGCAGGGAGGGGAGAAGTAAAGGAGATGATGAAGTTGATTCATGAGATCTGTAGAGTATATTTCAAGCATGATTTTTAAAAAACAGTTTTGAAAATCTAGTGTGTTAATTAAAAGGGCATTATAAACTTAGGAAAATACTAATATGGGCATTTCTGTGTGTTAGCACAATTATATATTGGAAGAAATGGAGTATATATATTGCACATGACAAGAGGCTATGTGATTGTGTAGCTTCTCTCTGTGAAATCAAGTGCTGCAACAGCGTTTTTTTCTTAAAGTTATTTAGTAGGACATGCAAAAAAAAATATGTCATGGTGTTATTTACATTCTGGAATATTCATGTCAGGGAATGCTCATTAAATCAGCAGACAGAAAGGTGGTTGGTAGGAAGTCCTTGAGGAAAAAAAAAAAGAGAAAGTTGAACAGAAGATAGATACATAGGTTTAAATTCTATCACTGAAATATAACACTCATTCTAAATACTTTTGCTGAAACCTTGATGTTGGGTCCAGTGCATAAACTGTAGTGCAGAGTATGTAGACTTGAAGTACCATCCAGAGCCCTCTAAAATCACTGTGAAATGGAAGACTCCACTTCCAGACTGTGGTGTTGGCTGGAGGGTTTTTAACCTGTTTCTTCTGGGGTGTTAGTGTGTACCTTGTGGTCTCAGGGTGGCATGTCCTTAGGAGCTAAGTCTCTGAATCTTGCCCTGCATGTGGACTCCTCCCCCCTTCCTTAAAAATAACTGTGAGTTACTTTCCCATTTAGAGCTTCACTTTTGCAAAGCTACTTTTTGATAGGAATCTCTTGCTTTTTGAGGAATCTTCTCCTCTTCATGATGATCTGGTGGTTCATCAGTCTTTGAAGCAGTATGAAATTCTGGTTAATTCTATTCTCTGCCTGATGGTTCAAATCTCCATCTGTCACCTCTTCAGCCATCTGGTTATGCAGTCTCTTTTGGAAGCTCTCCATGATTCACAAGGATGCAAGGAGAGCCAAAGTAAGGCAAGTGTGTCTTTGTTGTGATTAGGATTGCTTATCTGGGGTAGAACTGAGTCCTGGTTTCTGCTTGTTTCTCTCAGAACTTATTCTTTTTAATGAAAATAAGGGAAATGGCGCAGTTTCCTGCTAGAAGGTTACCCTTGGTTTTAGAGGTCCTGTTATTGAATACTTAAAGCTTGCATATTTTCTGTATAGAGTTTAGTTCCTTAAAGCTTTGGCTTTCACTAGGTGGGTGGGAGGAAATCCATATCCTGTTTTAAGATGGAATCCTTAGTTCTTTGAACTTGCTCAGTGCAGTAAATCTTGTCTGCCATGCATCTTCCATTAACAGTGCATCTGAGGCAGCAATTACTTGTAACTCTTTAGATATTCTATTTATCACCTATAAAGGAAGATTAATTGAGAGACAAGAAATGTTGACAAAATAAAATATTTATGTGCTTTTGCTAATGTTGTTTGCTCTTGGGTCTCTTAAAAATTCTGATCACTTTTGCAGAAATGAAGAGAAAGCTTTACCTAGGTCCTTATGAAGTTCCACTAGTGTGGTGCAACATTTTAAAACTGGTTTTTCCTCTAGTCAGGTAAAGACAGCTGAGTGTAGAGCACAAAGGAAGGGCAGGAGTGACAGTGAAGAGAAATACAAATGGATTACATTTGGTATGGAGAACTGATGTGCTTTATTTACACTCTGTTTAAATGGAGAGGAAGACCAGTTTGTCATTTAGATTACTTTGTGATTTAAAAGTGAAAAGAATGGAAATGAGATTTAAAAAAAAAAAAAAAAAGCCTGCAAAATGAAAGCAGGAGAAACATGGCACTCTGTAGCCTATTGCAGGGTGGACATATTCAGTGGATTTAACCTTTTTGTTTTCCAAATGATAAACTATGCATGAGCAGAGTTGGATATTTTTGTGGATTCTTTTTATGAATGACAATTAATTGCTGTGAGTCGTTAAGAAAGTTGTTTAGTTTTAGGTTCTAACTATCTAAAAGTACTGTAAGCACTTTATAAATTGGCAAAAGAGAAAATTACCTTCTTTGGACAGAATAGTTTTCCTAAGGAAAAATCAAACAGTAGCGACAGCAATTTTGTGCATCCTTTTGCAATCCTGGCGAATTGGATCCTTTTGGTCCAATTAAGATAACCTAGGAGCTCATGGCATTTCATGCTGGCAGCTAATAATCCTCACAGCCAAAAATCAAATCCAGGGATTCACTTGCTCCAACACTTTTCAGCTCTGCTGTTTCTTCCTGACTAAGCTCCCTTTAGCAATAGTGAGATATAGTGATGAGATGTACCCACTTGACAGAGTAAAAATTTTTCTTTGCTTAACCATTATGAATTCATATGTGCTTTCCTGTGAAGGGCCAGATTTAACTGCCTTTTCAATAGTTTCTCACTAAAAATAATATTTCTGGAATAGGCATTGTCTTCCTTGAGCATGTTTATACGGGGAAAATATTTCCGTCTTTTATTAAGGAAATCTGTTAAAACTTTGAAAGTATTTCTCCTGTACTGGTATTCTTCCATCTTCAAGAAAATGACATAGTGGTTATTAGGCATCTGTGGTAATTGAGTTCACGTTGCCTAGACATTAGATCACGATTGTAAACGTGCCACAGTCACAAGGCTGTAGCTCCTCCTAATTTTGCAAGCAAAGTGGCCTCTATTAGTGCTTTAGGCTTTTGAAGCACATCTGATCAACCTTACTTTCCCCATGGTTTAGACCCTGCTGAGAATTTGTCTCAGGGTTCTCCAGCTGTGTTCCCTTTGAGAGTATTCCTGGTGCAACCCAAAATCATTATCAAATCAAAGAAACACCGACCAAGATGTGTCTGGTGTAGGTGCCCCAGGTTTTAGCACTAGCTGGTTTTTTTCAATAGATTTGCTGCACTTTCACTGTAATGCTTGTTAGCATGGACATAGCTGTACAGCACCCAGAATATTAAAGAACAATGCAGGTTTTACATAATTACATCATTTATAGTCCTTAAGTATAATTTTACATCATTATCAGTATGCCCATGCCCCCATATACATTTTTATTTTTTAAAGCCTCAGAGGCATTCCCCTACATTGTACATTTGTTAGTGACGGTAAAATTTGATCTGGTGTATTTTTAAGGAAGCCTATAAAAGCTTCTGTAGCTAAACCCTTGGTCTATGTGTAATGGCCAAAAATCCTTAAAAATGTCACCAGATACTGAGATTACGGGGCCAATTGCAAATACAGGATCCACAGAAGGAGTTCTGGTGATGCAGAATTGCTGCAAACACTTTTCCACCAGCGCTGCTCCTAGTGGCAGGGTTCTTAATGTGGCCTGAAGCAGAAGCAGGGACATGCTGACTGATCCTTGTTCTTAATCACTTTCCTTTGGCAGTAGTCATCCATGGGAATCAGCTGGACAGACGCTGTCACAGAGGAAGGAGCACTTGCTGGCTGGGTAGGAGTGGAGCACTAAGTCTCACAGGACTCCTGCAGAACAAGTGTGTTTTCCACTTCACTACAGAGGCACAGGGATCAGGCTGCTTTCTTAATTTCTGAGGTCAGGTGGGTTAGTGAAGGACAGGTTAGGGAAACTGCTGCGTTTCCCATGAGGTTGGAGATAGCAGCTGTTCTGTGTAATGAGATTAAAACTCTTAACTGCATGTGAAGAAAAAGCTACAAATCTGTTGGAATCTGCCCGTATCTCTTGCAATAAGCAGCTTAGATGCTGACCATCTAGATTGCAGTTTCAGTTGCCATGATTTTGCCAGAATAAATTACTGCTGGGAAAACCTGAAAATCTTCAGAGTCATCTCTTTGTTCCATACTGATTTTAGACCTTTTAATCTGAGATTATGCTTGTCTGTATGGAAAATGGAAATGTTTGTCTGTATGGAAAAAAAAAAAATCGTAATTTGATGAGAAGTGAAGGTCAGTCATCCAAGATAACTCTTGCTCTTTTTCTGAAAATCAACCAAAATCCAATGAGCACAGGAATGCCTACAAGTTGTAGAATGTTTTCATACTTCCCTTTCTGCCTATTACCTTTTGCAATTAACAGGACCATGGAAAACATGGGAAAGCAATTCATAGTAATGGAATTTAAGACAGTATGACAACATTCTGAAGATGCCTCATTTCTGAGTGTTTTCTTTAGCTGCATCTCATTATTTTGATCTGATAAGAAATTTCTTTTGTTTATATATATGTGGTGGCAATATGTTTTGTAAGGAACATACAAGAGCTCTGCAACAGTTTTTATATGAATTATGAAAAGTCTTTCACAAACACTGATGCTTTCAGTTTTAAAATTTTGGGGTTTTTTCCTGCAAAATATTTTTCCTAATTTGCTGCATTATATGTGAACCTGCTGTTTAAGAACATTCTTTAAAGAATTTTTGTGCCTTTTTTTTTTTTTTTTCCATCTCATATATGCACAGTGTTAGCTTTAATTTCTCTGTTGGGTACATCTATTTGCTGAAGGTTGTAGAAACAATTCTGTGCTAGAAAAAGACATGCTGGGTAATTAAAATACTGGCATATAAAGCAAAAACCTATGCATAAGGATGACAGCACTGTTAGGGTATTATTTAATAAGGACTCAACAGTGATTTTTATTTAAAGAAATATAGATATTATGTTATCTCAGTGTGTAGGGATATGTTCCTAGGTGTATACACATACACACACAAAATTTTGTTTATCTGAATCAGAATATCATCTAATGGCTCATCTACCTTGTGTTGTTTGGTGTACACATGATTCATAGAGCAAAAGCTCCTTTGGAGTCCTGTGCTCATCTTTTTCCCTGGAAAAGAAAGGTCCATCGACAGTTTCATAGACAAGAATCTTTAAAGCACCAAGCAGTCAAACAATAAAAAAAATATAAAGCAGGCTTAGTTTGTGAGGATTTGGTTAAATGGCTAACTTCCTACCCCTCCATTTCCAGATAGTCAAAGGTATTTCTCTATAATGAAGGCCATTTATCTTCTAAAGGACTAGAAAGTTGAGAAAGGCTGAGTATGTAAACTCTGTAAGTGTGTTTGAGCAGCTAAAACTGCACCTATTAATGATGATAAGTGCTATATTACAACTTGTAAATAAATCATTATAGGTTTATCAAATTATACTTTTTTTCCTTCATGGTAGAGAGTGTTCTGGGTTTTTTTTTCCATTCAGGTAATTTCTAAAGTATACAAACAAATTTTACTCTCAGGACAAGTTCAGCCCACTAAATTATCCGATACATGAAAATTTCAAACAATGATCATTTGACAACAGGAAACTAGAATGAAAGTTCTCTGCCTCCAGCTTGGTTTAGATATCGTTCAGGTATGCCTGTGCTTTGAATCCCTACCTCCATTCTGTTTTGCACAAAAAACTTCTCAAAACCATTATTAGCAATGTATTTTCTATAATTTGTGATAATGATGATGTACATGACAGATGAACACATCAAAGAGCAGTGATGCACAAAATCGTGATTCAGTTCTAAAGGCTGAGGAAGACAGAGCAAGTTACCTGCTCCAAGGCTTTAAAAGATGCTTAAGCATTTAGCCAGCAGTCTGTCACCACAGGTGTTGGGCACTGAAAAATCTTTAGACTGTCACTATGAGTTTAGGTAGCACAAATGTCTTTTAAGCTAATTTCTTCTGGTTAAGCAAATAACAAGGAGTTAAATTGCACCAAAGAGACCAAAGAGCATTCAAGCTAAGGAAAGCTATGCCTTTGGTCTTTTTCTTTGGACTTGAATTCCTACTGAAGTTTAATTCTCATTACATATTTCATGGTTAAAATATAAGCTTAAAAAGGCTATTAGAATATTTAGTTTGAGCTTCTTCATACACTGAGTTCTTAGTGTCACTCTGTTATTTATACAATTGGCTTGTGACTTATCTACAAGGAAAGCCCAAACAGAATGTATAATGCTTATAGTGTTCTTCTGTAGAAGTAGTTCTACTAAGGATTATTTCTATTCATTTCAAATTTGCAGGGTCACTTTATTTTAAGATCTCAGTGGGATTTTAGGCTTGTATTTTAGGTCTGAAAATAATTTTAAACAATCTTGGCAGTAGTAGAAAAAAAGACTATTGGGTACATGGCTTAGTTGTCTAATTTCTAAATAGTTTAAATGCTAAGGCTGTAAAATAAATTATGTATGGCTTGAATTTAAATGAACAAAGAGTGCTGGTCTTCCTTTGGGGAATAGCTTTAATTTAAAAAGAAAATTATGTTTTTTATGAAACTCTCATTTGGGAATGCATTTGTTAGAAAAATAACTATTCCGTGTTTTGAAAATATAGTTCTGTTTAAGCTAGAGGCTTAGTAAGAAATCACCATATAGGCAATTCCCATCTAAGAACTAAGCTACTGATGCACCTAGCTCAGCTGGATTAGTAAAGACAAGACTGTAAATTGAGTTCTTGTAAAATGTGTCTCAAAAAATGAACATGTGCAAGAAGGAAGTTGTGGGCTATTTGTTCTCCTCTTTACTGCTGTGAGGCATGAAATCCTGTACAAGCACCACTGAAGAAATTGAAACCTGGCTTTTGTGGACCAGGTGTTCAGAGCTTCATTTATCTGTTGGATTTTTTTCATTTCTCTTTATTTCTATATGTCCAGCAAAGCGGCTTTGTTCTGCTTTCCCATTATCATAGATTCATTTTCTCAAGCCTCTGGGCTACATTGTGGAAGAATAGTGGAGCTGCCAGTTTTGATCTATAGATCTTTAATGCAGACATTGGAATTTCCTCCTCCCTGGCTCACAGACTTGGCAGGCTCAGAGCTGTGCAGTAGTCAGTCTTTCCTGGGATGTCTTTGCCAGGTTGCCTGCTGACACACGTCAGGAGCTCCTGTGTGAGGAAGGTCACCCATCTTCCCTTAGCTGCCCAGCAGGAAGACAACCACATCCTGGGGCTCTCCTACCCCCTCTCCTGCCCCAGGAGTGGTGCAGTCACAGTTTTCTGTGTAAAAGGGTGAGTTGTTCCTCAGATGTGTTCAGACACTTCTGCCTCTGCGCTGTCTGAGGGTGCCATTCCTAAGCACTAAACTGTTATCTGTGCTGTTATTGCTACTTCTCTCTTTTGAAATAGCATTTCTCACGCTTCACTTTTTTTTTTTTTTTTTTTTTTTTCCCTCTTGCATGCCAGCTTGAGACTTCAGACACTCATTAGGCCTTGGGTGTTGTGTTTTCCTAGACTGGGGATGGGAATTACTCTTCGTTGAGGTGAACCTCCTTAACTTCAGGGGTTTGGTTAAGCCTTCTCTGTAGAGATTTCTCTGCCTTCAAAGAGATGCTTGCCAATAAATCTGACATTGTTTTTGATGAGTGAATGTTTTCCTGATGTGATCAGTAGACTGTTTGGAAGAGGGGAACATGAGCAGGACATTTGGACGTGTCACAGAAGAAATCCTTCAGATGATGACGTTAGAACACTGATCACTTTATGCAAAACCACAACATGAAAAGCTCTGTATCCCATCATAAGGTAAAACAGTGCTGAAACCACTGTGTTAGGGTCTGCTTATAGAGTAGTTTTTGTTTTCCCAGATAATACAGCTGTCTGCTTCATTGGGACAGTGAAGAATAAAAAAAAGACCATGACTTTTCAATACCTGCCTCCTAAAAAGTGTGCATGTGTGTACACACTGTGCCATATGCATAACCCCACGGTACTCAAAACTGCTCTCTGATTCTTTTAACTGAGTAACTCCAAAGAGATATTCTAGGAACTTTTTGTACTTCTTATGCTGGATATTTTCAGCTTGTGTTAGATTTCTCTACCTTTGAGGATTTTATTGGCATTACTTACAGACCAAGAGGTATTCCGTTCTGGTATTTGTCTTAAAGGTTTTGCCATGCATAAAAGGGAAAAGCTGTTATTTCTATTGATTCACCTTCAGACCATGTAGCAAATTCAAAGAGAAATAACTAAGTGAAGAGAAATTACCGGATGGCAGAAGGGAACAAGGAATATGTTCCCGGGCCTCCATCTGAAAGGTCATATACCTGGCATCTTTTGAATGTCAAGCCTGAAGATGAGAAAGCAGTGTAAATAAGGCAGTGCCTTTGCATTGCTGGTTGGCAGGTTGCCTCACTCGCTCTTGCTGTCCTTCCTGTCAGGATCTGTCACTGTGAGGGAGATGATGAGAGCCCCCTCATCACGCCGTGTCGCTGCACGGGGACGCTGCGCTTTGTTCACCAGGCCTGCCTGCACCAGTGGATCAAGAGCTCGGACACGCGCTGCTGCGAGCTCTGCAAGTACGACTTCATCATGGAGACCAAGCTCAAACCTCTGCGGAAGGTAGGGCGTTCCAGGGTTTCATTCTCCTCGAGTGCCCGAGCTCCAGAACGGCCCTGAAAAGTGCAAGCACAGTTAAAGAAACATCTGTCCAAAATGGCTTTGTCTGTGCTGTTGTTAATCAGTCCCGGTGATTTTATTCCTACATTTAAGTTGGTTAATTTTCAGCAACAGAGAATTTGACTAAAGACTCTCTTTCATTACACATACAACATAAATCCACCAATAAGTCTTTTGTTTTAGACTTTTTATCTTCAGCTTTTCGGTATTGCTTCATCTGCCTATTTCATGTTTTGCTCCAAAGTAACACAGTCCAGTTCACCCAGCAATTTTTACATGGAGCCCATGACTTTAGGTTGGGAATGATGCTTAGACAAATGTGGAGACAGCAGGTATGAAGTAACACAGTCAATTTAGCTGCATCTGTTGTAGCTGTTACACTCGTGGGCAAATTAATCACCTCTACATTAAAATTGGTTAATGTAATTTAAAATACAGGGTGACCTTGCATCCTGAATGTCACATGTGTGTTATCTGCACTCATCTATTTGCTAAGATAAATCAATATAATGTTACACAGAGTGTCAGTATAGGGAAGGTGAAGAGCTTATTAAACATATGTGGGCTCTGTTTTCTTTGGAGTGGATAATTTCTCTCCAAAGTTTTATTTTAAAATGTTCTCATCCTTCTGGAGTTTTGTTGAATCTTTTGAGTCAGTCTGGAACTGGGCAAGTTTTGATTTCAAATAAATTTCAGTGTGAGAGCCCTTGACAAACATGTAGAAACTATTGCTTATGACTAGCATTTGCCTATATAGTAGTGTTTTAATGGCAAAAGACATTTTGTTTTTGTTGGCCTTACACAGGTAGCAGTAGTTCAGAGAAAGGAGAATCAATGGAATTCCTTCACACTTCCCATTCAGAGGAATTTTCTAGTAAGTCCCTGGTGATAAAACACTTCTGAAGAGAGAATTTGGGCTAATTTGGCAAGCAAAGCTTGTGACAGGAAAAGACAGCTCTCAAATGCCAGGTAGATCTGGCCATGTAAGCTAGAAATTTAAACAGATGTAAATAGAAAAAGAAAGATGGGTAAAAACTTAATTATATTGGCTTCAGTTTTAGTAATTGTGGATAAATTTTAACTAATGTGACAGGATGAGATAATTGTATAAAAAAATCCTGCCTCTTGCATATCTTTGGGGGAATTTTTCAGTATATATGTTTCCATTTTCAAATGAAATTGCTTTAGCATCTAACATGTAACAAGTACTCTCACAACAGTTACTGTTCTCAAGAGAATACACAGATATTGGTATTTTTAACAAAAGCCTTTTCCTGGTTTTGTTAGATAATGCAGCATCTTTTATAAAAGGGAAACAAAATTTATAGCAATCAGGGAGAAAAGGAATGAAAAATCTGCATAGCTTGATATCAGAAGTAGGCACTTTTAACTCTGTGTGAGGTCACATCTCCTCTCCCATTTAGAGTGGCAATGTAATGCCCGCAAGTCTGTAATTTCTTAACTGAATGATTGCCACCTTATTCAGCTTATCATTGGTTTTCAGGTATGTTTCAGATTTCTGACATAGGAAAGATTAACCTCTTCTTTCAGGCAGGATATTTTTGTTTCTGCTCAAAGCAGTACTCAAAAGTAGTTTATCTGCCTGGCAGTCTATGCTGGCAACATTCCTCCCTTCAAATGCAATGCTAACAAATATCTGTTTGTGTAGGAGGGACCCAGCATCTAATTATAAATCCTTTCTTTTAAGTCACACCCATTTCAGAAACCAAAGTTTCCAAAGATTTCAAGTTAAAATTAGTTGTCCTTTGGCATTTATAGCATTCTAATGTGACACTCTTCACGTGTTACATTTAATTAAACAAATGATCCTTACTAAGTGTGAGTACTATTTTCACCATTGTTCACAAATTCTTGAAACACCAAACAATTTATGAGAAGCTGTTTTGCAAACCAAGTGTTTTGACAGATGTAACAAAGCCTAGGTAAGGGGGGAAAGAGTGATCATGAGACCTGCCATATGAGTAGAGCTGACTGGTAAATTTCCACCCAAACATCCTTTATAAAAATCACTGAAACGGTTTTGTTTGGGTTTTTCTTTTGTCAAAATCTAAATATTTTGCAAAAGTGGAAAGTCCCAGTGAAACACTGTCAGATTTCTTGGCAGCTTTTATGAAGCCCAGAATCTCAGTGTTGGGGCATTCCTTGGGAGTCTGTAGTTTTCAAAAGATTGGCATAAAGGGTGGTTGCCAGAGATGGCACAAAGGTTACCAGAGACCAAAGTACTGTGGGACAGGCAGCTCCTAACAACCAAAGCTCTCCACAATCCTGTCTCCTTGATGCATGATCTGAAAAGCACTATGGACTCTGGGATTTCCTGGCCCTGAGAGCTTTGGGTTTTGCTAAGGCTTGGTTCTGTACTAGCCCTCAAGAGCCTTCAGTTCTCAGCACTAAGTCTGGGCTGCCAGCAATGAATAAAAATTTCCAAACTTCTGAAATTCTCTTGTCATGATGGCAGGAGCATTATGAGTAGTTATATCTGAAAACAATGCAATTCTTGTCAACTTTGCTGGATGCTGACTGGTACAGCAAAATTGACCCCAAACCAGTTATTAATTTTGCTAATAAGCTTTGAGGAATTCTGAAAACAGATTTCTTTTCAGTGCTTCCTAAACAGAAGACCACATATTTTGTTTCAAGAAAGAAGTGCCTTTCAATTCCATAAGAAACTAATTTATTAAAAAAAAAGGAATTTATTTCCCCTGAAGTGAAAGTTCCTGGCCAGCTCCAGATCATGCAATTTCCATTAGACCTGGATTTGAAGTGACATTCTGCAAGTGGAAGGGCCACATCTCTTAACCAGTTTGGATTTTTTGATTTTTAATCTCTCTCATATCATTCATGATACGAGATTCTAAAGTTTGGTTCCTTACTGTGCATTGTTTCATTATGATGAATTTTAGCATAATGCCTTTGGAGAATTCCTACTGCTGGTCTCCTGAATGGAAAAATGTACAGACTACTGAACTTAATTACAGAAATGTATACTTTTGCATTTTACAGTATCACAAAAGCTTGATTTAAATATAAAAAAAGATATTTAATTCAATAGTGAATTATCATCTTTATTTATGCCTCAGCCTTTCATGCATCCTCAATGTTTCATAACAGATTTTGTGTCAAAGTCTAAGGTTTTATAGCACAATTGTTTTGGAATATTATGCCATGTCTGTTAGCACCCATAGGTGACAATGTAGAGCATACTAAGTTAACATAAATTAAGATAATTGCTATTAAATCAATAGGTTTGTGCCGATGTGCAACAGTTATTTAATTAGAGAATCCCTGAAAGCACCAGACATCAAATAAAACTCAGTTTAATCATTTTAGTGAGTTTTTGCATCCAGGTAATCCTTTTAAGCATTGATCAACAGACATTGCAAGTGTTTCATATATTTGGACAGGTCTAATTACTCAGCTCAAGATAAATATAGAGATTAAAATGTTCATCATTGCTTAGTGTTTCTGGTTTCTTTCTCATGGTCTCTGTTACATCTGTCTGTCATTATAAATAATACAGTTGCATTTGTAGCTTTGCCTCTCAGCATCTGCAATCCATGATGCAGAATTTATAAGGTGACTTTATCACAGAAGGAATTAGAAAGTGGCAAGAAGCTTGTGTGAGTTTCATATTGAGCTTGCTCAGGTAGTAGCTCAGTCCTGAGAAAAACATTTCTTCTTTAAAAAAAATGCAATCCTAGAAATTAGCACCTGCATTTCATGTCTCTTGAATTCGGTGTTTGAAGACTAATAAAACCAGAAATTAAGTGAAAATACTGTGAGTATGAAATGGATTAAAGTAAATTAAAAGGAGTATAAAATGCAGAAATGTCTTTAAGTAGAGATTTCTCAACAGTGTCTTGCTATACTTCAAAATACTTTTCATATTTAAATTTTCCTATCCATTTAAGATGTCTGGTATCTGATGCAATGTCTTACTTTGATGCATTATCCCAACTGATTGTTGTGTGGTATCAGAGATGTCTATTTTCTCTCCTAATTTTATTTTAGAAATTATTTACAAATAATGTCTTATTTATGCTTTTTCACTTTTGGTTCAATGATAGCTTGGGAAGTCATCTTTACATTCCTTATTTAAGGGTATGGTGATCACTGCCAAAAGTCATAGAACCTGCAGAGAAATTTGTGTCATATACTGCCATGAAATCAAAAGTGCTCACCATCAGAAACTACTTCTGCCAGAGTAAACTCTCAGATCCAGAAGTGACCAGAAGAGTTGCCCAGGACAAAACCCCCAAACTTTTGAGCAGTCATTACCATATTGCTGTTTGATTCTTATTCCTGTGCTGTGAGGTGTGAACCACCTGGCTTTATCATCAGTTTTCTAATAATGCTCATGATAAGAAGTGATACCAAATATTGCGTAGGACTTGCTGTGGGACTAGTTCCCTTTTAACCCAATTTGATTAATATTTTGCAGTCCTCAACACAGAAGGAGCTTCTGCTATTTTTTTTTTATTTTTTTTTTTATTTTTTTTTTTTGATGTCCAGGCCAGCTACATAGTGTCGTCAAGGCAACCTGCTCCAGTGTTATCTTTCTTCCAGTAAACTGTCTCAAAACATCAGTAGCCTCAAATAATTGCCTGCAATATGTGGGGTCAGACACTTCACCAGTATGCACAAAGGCACAAAGCTATTACTTTCTCGTTGGCTATCGTGTCATTATAGCAAATGACTTTGGGCTCAAGGGACAATGTGTATATTAAAGCTTGTAAAGTAAAAATAATTCTATAGCATTTATATCCTATTGTGATGCCTTGGGGATGCAAGGGACTACTTTGTTCAGACAGTTTTATTCTTAATTTTTGAGGATAACAGAGCATTGCTGCTAATTCATCTGTATATAAATAGCATGCTGGAGTTCACAGAATAATGCTGACTTGCATTTTCTGCCACAAGAACAATACTAGAACTTTGCTTTCTTATAGTGATGGAATATGTGCTAGCCTGCCATCTCCATGTCTTCTCTTCCATTCAAAACACAGCTTTATTCACACAGCTGTTCCAGTTCCCATGGACTTCTGACAAAAGATTCTTGTGCCTCTTACCTTGAAGCCGTCATCACATAATGCCCTTAGGCTTGCTGAAAGCCATCTTACTTTGATACTTTGCTGGGACACCCCCCTGAGCAGCATCCTTCCTGGAGGTGGAGCAAGATGTTTGCACCGTCACTGCTTTGAACTTTTTAAGCAAATGAAAAAGGTTATGTGAGAAAATGAAATGAAAACTGTGTCCTCTTTTAATTAAATGCCAGTAACCAATTTGGCTACTTCTGCTGCTCAGTAGCATTTACAAAAGCAAAGGGAATTTGGGAGACTGTTCAGCTCTGGGTGTTAGTAGTGTTTTCCACCATCGCACAGAACCATGAACATGAGCTCTGGGAGGTACAAATCTTCTGTGCTTTCTGAGGCTGAAATAAACTGTTTGATTTGAGCTGTTCTACAGATGTAACTTGCATCAAAAGATTCAATTTCCATTTTAGTTAGAGAGCCCTACTCCATCCTGCATTTCATCAGCCTCTCCCTTATTTTTTAAGAACCTGGTGTCTCCTTTTCCTTTTTTTTATTTCAGCCCTTTCAGTGTATTGTTTTACAGCTTGACCTCATCAGTAGTTACAACCAAGGAAGGGCTGGGAAGCTGAAGCACTGAAAATAATTAATATAATCTCTAGCTTTACAAATAAAGAAAATGTAAATGGAATGCTGACACAAAATGTATAACTTGTAATATGAAATTTAAAGAGTATAATCAACCAAGCATTGACCTAAACCAGTCATTTTTGTTCATGGAGTTTTCTAAAAATGCCATTTTTACCATTTAATTTTGAAGTTAGGAACTTTACCAGCTCCCATGGGAGAGGGCTGCTATTCACGATCTCATTAATGTACGTAATTATCTGTCACGTAATTAACACATACAATTTTACAGTTATTTGCCTCAAATTTATTTTGCCTGGGACCTGTTGATGTGAGAATGATCTGTTCACAGGTTGATTCTTGCTTGTTAGTGGAATGCATGCTAAAAATAGCTTTTCTTTAACACAGTGATGTTCTCTTGAACACAGACATTCCAGCAACAGATCTAAATTACAATCAAATGGGATAACTTTTAGTTTACTCAACTTTGGTGTTTTTTGTTAATTTGATTTTATTCCATTGTGTACATGTGTCGTGACCTGTCTCAACAACGACAGCTTTCCTCAGCACAAATTTTCTCTACTTTATTTTTTATTTAATTGAATCAAAAGAATCTCTCTTGTGGGAAAATTAAAAGACAGAGAAGGCAACTGTAGCTATGCATTGGGAAGTCAGTATTCTTGCAAGAGCCACATTTATAGATAATTAAAAGCATCAGCTCCTCTTTTTAATCTCCATTATGTGGCCATTCAGACATATGCTTAGATACTGTATAGATAGCTGGAAAAATAGAATATGTCTAGGTATGTTTAAACAACAGTGTATTTAAAAATATCAGGGTTTTGGCAAGATTTAAACCAAACCACATCTTTGTAACAATTTGGACTGATTCTCAGCAGGCTGAAAAATGTGACATTGAGGAAATTAAGCACTGTGATGAATACTGGAGAGAAGGTGATTGAAGTAAAGACTCTAACAAAACTGTGATCATATACTGCAACTATGTTTTAGGTGCCTAAAGCAACAGATCTTCAGAGAAATTACCTTCAGTTGGACACTATTGAAAGACTAAAAGAAGTGGAGAGGTGTACAAAACTATGTAATAGTTTAAATGTTGGTCTCCAGCATGTTGCTATATCCATTTTTCTAAGTTCTCTCCTTTTCCAATTTCTGCCATGCTATCCAAGCCTTCTGTCCACATCCATCACACTATAAACACCCAGATGTGCAAAGGGAACCCATCCCACTTGGTACTCAAAGACAGAGAGTCAGGCACAGGCTGTTGGGAGGTGGTTTGTTGTGGCTCCTAATAGTGAAGAAAGGACTTGTGGTTGCTTTGACCCCAGCAGAATCCATCTCAAATCCACCACTGAGCTGTGTCATGGCTGCTTTTGTATTGCCTATGGAATACATACCACAAAATGCAGCAGCCCCACCTGCTTTGGTCAGAAAGGGAAATCTCAGCATAAGTGGTCTTGCAGCAAAATTATGGTCTGTGCTCTTGTGGTATGGCACTTCAACTGATTGATTTTTTTAATGGTTTTCTTTGTGTGTGTGTGTGTGTGTGTGTAAGTTGTTGTTTGAGAATCAGACTGTGAGTTAAAAGTACTTGCTACTCAGTGACTGGAGCAAATGGCATGCCTTCAATTAGATATGCTGCTCTTGTGGAAATACAGAGTAGACAGAGGCAGGAGTCAACAGCTGCAAAGAGAACAAAAGTGACAAACTAGATCCTTTTGACAGAATGATTGTAGAAATACTGTTGGGAGAGCAGACGACTGTAGCACCTGTTTCTGTTCTTGCTAACTGTGATAAAAGTTAATGGAGACATAGATTCTGCCCCTTTTATCCTTGTTTATTTTTGGGTTATCAACTTGTAGCTTGTTTTTTGATTTTGGAGTAATAAAGGCATGTGCCTAGGTACCTGAAGTAAATATTCTCCAGAGTTCTAGATGGGTGCCTGTTCTTAGGTGTTCTTAGGTAACTGTAGGTATTCCCTACAGTTTTACATTATGGTGGTAGTTCACTCCTGATCAGTGGTTTAATGTTTTACCTGCAGTTTATCTCTCAGGATTATCTTTTCAGATAAGGTAGCTGAAGTGTACTGTGCTAGGAGATAATGATCTTTTTCTTAAAGGTCTTACAAGCCAAGAAAAGAAAAAGTAATTGTAAAAGAGGTGCTCATGACAGCACAGAAGGCTCTATTGAACAAAAAATTGGTTCATGTCTATTCAACATTCAAAGAAGATACTTGGAAAGTAAACACTTTGTCAAGTACTTCTGCATTCTATATATTGATGTAAAGCAATTTCTAGCAGATGGGAGTTAGAAAGAGGCTCCCAGTATGGAGAGATTATGCTATAATTACTTGCCACAGGGTTTCTTGCACGTCTCTCTGAAGCATCTGGTGTTGGTCTCTATCCGAGACAGAGCATTTGATGAGAGGGACATGAGGTCTGGCTGTTCCTGGATTCCCAAAGCATAGCAATTGTTTTTGTTTAGTCTGTGTTGAGATGATTAGGATTCAGGTACTGAAGTTATTTTAGTTGGTAAATGACAAGTGTTCTCAATACTACTTTCTTATTGCAAAAACAGCTACTTCATTTTAGAAATTATATTCTTGAATTACTTAATTTTTTACACTTCTTAATTTCTACACTTCTCTTTCCCACTTTTTAAGGGTTTTCCAGTTGATGTCATACACAGCTAAAAATTGCATAAGCTTGTGAAGAGTCCATACTGATTATATCACTTAAGTCCAGCTGTTTTAATTGTCACTTAGAAAAGAAGTAACGTGCCATCTTGATTATGGTAAAAATGAATTATTAGTTCTTTGCAGATGATTACCTTAAGGTGTTAATCAAAGTGAGATTTTTCATTTTGTATTTTATTACTCTAGGTATGCATATCACACAAAAGTGAATTAAAGTGTGTTTGTCTTCAGAAATGAACCCATTTCTAGTTCAGTTTTAAATTTTTAAAAGGTGTTTTAAATACACCACAGACATTCTTTTGAATTCCAGACAGGTTTGTTTACTATCTCCTAGAGTCAGAAAGAGATTTTGGGCAAACTTCAGACGGGTTTGCTAGACAGTGATCTGTACTAGAACGTCCAATGAGATAACCAGATCAAGGTAAGGTTGTGCAGAGGTAGGGCCATATGATGCACCAGGTGCACTATTTTAAAAATTCGTTTTATTTCCCTGTTCAGTGATTAACATAGCAGGGGTCTAATTATGGCTGCTTATTCTTGATCCTTGAAAGAGTTTCTTCTCTGGGATACATCTTTTGAAAAAAGGCAGTGACAGATATGTTTTCTGTATTTTCCGTGAATCTGCTCAGTTCTTCCTTCCCTCTGGATGTCTTTGGGGAAAAGAACACAATGTAGGTGTTTTCATGGCCCAAACCCTTCTCTGTCATACATCAGACCTGGCACCTTCTGTTGGACTGTCTGAGGGGCATTTCTCACCTTGGAGCAGGATGTGGGGACACATGTCTCGTCCTTTAAGAGACAGTCCCCACAGTACAGGCTGCAACCACAAGTTGTTTAGATGGCACTGAGAGGCCCAGAATGCTTTTATTCAAATAACAAGATTTGAAGTCTCATCTCTTATGAACAGCTTCCAATCTCCACGAGGCTATTTTATTCTCACAACACGAGTGGAGCCCTGTTGTCCTTTATTACTATTATTTCTTCCTCTTCCACCCACTGCACAAATTCCCTTCTGCAAACTACCATGGCAGCTGCTTTCCTCCAGCTGCTAGGCTGATAGCAGTGAACAGCTCACTGTGGAGCCTGAGCCAATTCGTACTGCAACAAGTGACCAGAAAAACCTCCCTAATGTGAATAACTCTGAGCTACATGTTCAGACTATTGACATATCTTCACTGCTCAGCTCACTTCAGCACACACCGCTCCAGTTCATTTTCAGAAGTGCTGGCTAAATCCTTTGGGTCGAGTTTCAGATAAGAAGGATCTTTTTCTGTGTTTTTAGTCTGTGTGCAGAGTGCAGTTTCTACAACAGACCCTAGTAAGTAATTTTAGCCTTTATTTTGCAGGCATAATTACTATAGGATAAAGATTGTCTCAAAGTATTTCTTTACACTGTAGAAAGAATTCAGGAAATATTGCATGATGACTTTAGCTCTAGGCGAGAGCAGAAGTCCTTCCAGCTGTGGGTGTTGTTTACATCCATTACATTACATATGTGGTCTTTTTTTTTGCTAAATGATGGATAGGGAGAAAAATGTCAGGAAAAATATTTAATATTAGCAATGTCATAGCCCTACTAGATTCCCCTGGTGGACCTCCTTACATGCAATTTTTAAAACAGGGTTCCTGAAAATACCCAGGAGTTAAGTCCAGGCATTCTCAGCATATTGCAAAGCAGTCCATTTACTTCACCTTCAATATTTGGTGTCCTCAGTGCTGAGCCCCTGCAAAAGAGAGACCTTCAGCTGTTAAGAGGTGTGAAAATGCAAACCTGCAGTAGAGCTGCAGTTGCTTCAGGACATCTGTGTAGACAAAAATCCGTAGCCAGTGTGACAGAAGATTACCACGAGCAGGAGGCAACACAAAGTGGTGGGTGGGAGCAGGCAGGCAGCAAATCTACAATGTGAAGGTGGGGAAAAGAAACACAAGCAGCAGAGTTTGCTGAGTGCTATTGTGAGGTTTGGAAACCGCTTTTGTGTGAGCAGTGTGAAGCTTTCGGTTCTGCATTGGGCCATGGTGAAACCACTTTGCAGAAAGTGTAATGTATGGGAGGGAATTAAAATTGCAGATCTGCTGCTGTTCAGAAGAGAGGCTGTGTTGGAATGTAGAATATGAAGCAGCATGCCCACACTCGGAGTGTTTTCAGAAGATACTAAACAAAATATCCATAATTATTTGTTGCATATTGGTTAACCACGCTTTTATTAAAAGTGACATGCAGGGAGGCAGATTTTTGTCCTTTAAAACAAATATGAGAGATTTTCTCAAACTACATTACAGGAAAGGGAAGTGGTTGGCTACATATGATTTAAAGTTCCCTGTATGTTAGTAGGGGTTTTTTAAATTTTTTTTTTCCCAGAAGGCTCATGACTACACTTTGTAATTACAAGACTGGGATTTGAAATCAGTAACCATTCTCTTGAAGTTTCTGAGTAAAATAATCTTTAAGAAACAAAAGCAAAACACGAGGTAGAAACCTACCACACTTTTACAGCTGCCACTTTAAAGACTATTCCGAATTTCTCTAGCAGTAAAGCATAGGAATTCTGACTGAGGTGCACGTTGTGTTTTAGAAACAGCTGTAAGTAGTAGTTGGAGTGGGATGAGTGTTTCTGATCACATTCACAATCCAGCTTCTTTCCATTCTGGCTTCTTGGTAGGAACCTGTGAGTCAGGCAGTCTCCTACCACCCTCCAGTGGATTTCAGAGCACAGTGCAAGCAACCTTTGGAAACCTTATTCAGAAAATAAAAAGGAGGCTGGGGATATTCCAAGCTTTCCGCTGGGGGCACCTCTTGTTACCCTTTGGATTTGTTTGGTGGCTTGTGTAAAAGGTCTTTTGGTTCTGGTTAGATGTTATATAAAGTGTTGTAGCACACCTGTTCTGTGAAACATTATATATTCAGGTGGTTGCTTGCACATTAAACCATCTGCATCTGTGATGATTTCCAGTCTGTGTTTGTATAGCTGCCAGGATTGCAGAATCTGTGGGTGTGACAATTGGAAGTACAACAGTGAAGGGGTGCTTTGTAGGGGGCTGGGCAAAAGCCACAGTTTTTCTGTGAGTTTAGTGACTCAGTAATTTGCAAGTCATTATAAATGTCTCCTTTTATATGGTTAGTCTTCTATTTCTTTCTCTCGTTAGTCTCTAGAATACCTTAGGAGTATTAACATCTAAGTTTCCAAGGAAAATTGCATCTGTGTACTTAATTTTGTGCTATTTTCTATTCTTGGTGGCATCTGATATTCTATCCATGGCATGTCTCAGTGTCATCAACCTGATGACATTTTTCTTGGAGATCACTGATCAAGATAATAAAACATGACAATTTATTTTAATCTTGCTATTATGAAAGAAAAAGAAGGTAGAAAGCTATGAAAACTGCAGAAGCTTCAAAACACAGCAGAGATGAATTTATCAGTGGTTAAGGAGGCATTAATGCACTGTGTGACATGAAAGGTAGCACCTGCCAAACTTCCCCACACAACTTTAGGCTGTATCAAGTCCTGGACTCTAAAGCACAAGTAGAAGGGGCTGATGCTTTCATTGCTCAGTGTATTGCTGTCTCGTCCTTTTTTATGGATTTTCAAGCCATTTTTATTTCACATAACTGTGCTTTTGTCCAAGCAAGTCTGTGCTAAAACTGACTGGTTGGGTTTTTTTATATAAGCGTATTGCAGAAAACATAAAATAGAGAATTGCACTTTTCTGCTCCAGGACAACATAAATTGCTGGCTCATCTACTAACATCACTCATCTAGTAGAGAGTGAGAGTAGTCAAAAAGTACTCTCTGTTCAGCCAACCTAAAATACGTGAGTAGGATGGAGAAGTAACATCAGCTACAACTGGGATCACCAGAAGTACAGCACAAAGTTTAATTGAATTTTCGCTTCTGAGTTCAGCCCATAATGACCAAAGCTGAGAGAACTGGGACTGCAGCAGGGCAGGGCAAAACAGAAGGGCAGCATTGGGGCACACTAAGAGCTGTAAAATGCTCCCAGGTATTTGTCTGTAAGAGATGGACTCTCCTTGGACCTTATTCCTTTCTTGAATCCCACACTGAGAGTACAAGATATTCTGCACAGCCTTCCAGTCCCATAATCACCTGTGCCCTGGTGACCTCTCCAGTGTCCTGGCAGCCACCTTCTGTCTGGTGTGGTAACGTGTGCGTGGATGGAAGAGACAGGCAGGCAAGGCAAGGCAAGGCAAGGCAAGGCAAGGCAAGGCAAGACAGGCTGTCCTGTGGGAGAAGAAAAGGGACCAGTTAGAGGAAGCAGAGTCCAGTAGGCCTTGGTTTGCTTTCTGGCTGGATTTGATCATGGGTTGACAACAAAAAGTCCTGCTTTGGCCAGTTTCTGCTGGCTCCCTCTCCTGAGATACCTTTCTTGTAAATCTCAGCAGAATTCAGAACCTCAGCTTATACCTTTATTTACCTATCCTGCCTGTTGGTTGGTTGATTTTGCCTGGGGAGCGTACTCCTACGAAATGTTTATATTTAGACTAATGGGACCAGCATTCACCTTTGAGTGGGCATTCAGATCAACACTAAGGCTTTTGAGTATGTTAGAGAGTAAAATGGCTATAATGAGACTGAGCATACACATAACAATGACAATTTTGCAGAGAGTTCTCTCCAAGAGACCAAAGAGCGTAGCACCAAAGTTGAGATGACAGACAAAATATGTTTAAGAACAAATCATTATTTAGGTTCTATGTTAATCTCTCACAAAGCATCCACAGGTAAGTGAAAGGTTAAGGTAAAATTCTTTCTTCCATCTGGACAAAGACAAGGTTTTTTCCTGTGGAAAGAAGGTCTGTTACAAGACTTGAACTGAATTTTCTCTGCAAAAAGGATGAAAAGTCTCCAGGTGGAACCTGGTGACTGTAATGATGTAAGACTGTGATAATGCCACATACCATCTGGTCTGACCGCTGAATATTATCTATATGGACAATGAATGTAAAGTTTTGGGGGTTTATTACTTAAAAAAAAGTTAATACTTGTAAAAAATCTCCCATTTTTCCAGACTGCCATACAAAACCCAGCAAGCTTAGTTTCCACTCTGAAGTAGATGTATCAGAAACTGAAATGAGGTATCAGCTAATAAATAAACTGATGGCTCTGACCCTTTGTATATTACTCAGGAAATACTTACGTCTTTCTAAACAGTTATTTTTGCTTTGTGTTCATGAAGCATAATCAGCAGGCCAGGGGAAGTGATTCTCAAGAGATCCCATTAGGACTGCTGCATCCAGCTCTGGGGTCCTCACACAGCACATGTTGGAGTGAGTCCAGAAGAGACCACAAAAAATGATGAGGGCTGGAGCACCTCTCCTATGAGGAAAAGCTGAGATAGGTGGTGGTGTTCAGCCTGGAGAAAGGAAGGCTCTGAGACCTTATTGCAGCCTTCCAGTACCTAAATGGGCCCTGTAAGAAAGGTGGAGCAAACTTTTTAGCAGGGCTTGTAGGACAAGAGTTAATGATTTTAAACAAACAAACAAACAAACAAAAAAAGATAAAAGAAAGGGTAGATCTAGACCACATTTAGAAGAAAATTTTTTATGATGAGAGGGGTGAAATGGTGGAACAGGTTGCCCGGGGAAGTGGTAGGTGCCCCGTCCTGGGAAACATTAAGGTCAGGCTTCTGGGCAAGCTGGTCTAATTGAAGATGTGCCTGCTCATTGCAGGGGGGTTGGACTGGATGACCCTTAAGGTCCCTTCCAACCCAAAATATTCTGTGATTCATAGAATTTTGTCAAGGGCTAGAAAATGTTCTCGAAATTATGTTTTGAGGCAACATCTCTGAAATGAAAGCTTTAACTGCCATTAAAGACTGAAATTTGTTTGGCCTGGTATATCCTGCTCTACAAGCAGGAAGTATTTCTGAGAGTTATTACTCTTGGACCCTCTTCACTTTTTTCTGCAGCTGTGCTCCTTCAGAACATAACGTGACAGCAAAGAGTGTTCAGAGCAGAATGGCCATGTTGGTTCAGGTTGAAGGCTAAACATCGAGCTTGGATGGCATCTCCAGCCCTAGCCTTAAGGAGTTTAGAGAAATTTGTTATTTCCCGGAAAAAAATTTTTTAAAAATCCCAAACAGTGAAAAGAGGTAACAAACGCAAAACAATCCAGAAACCTGAACAAGGAAAACCAAGCCAAACTCACAGGTTGGCAGAGCCCTGCAGTGGCTGGGGTTGCTGTCCCAGCTGTAGCAGTTGGCAGCAGCAGTGCTGCGGCACTGAGATGAGTGTGGCTCAGTCGCTGTTTGCAGGGCCACAGGGAGGTGGCACTCGCGTCTCGTGCTTTGCACTGCTTCCCTTCCTCCGATGCCAGCAACTGACTGACTCCAAGATTATCCGTCGGAACTGAGGCATTTTGCTTTTAAGTGCCCTATTCTTTTATCTGTTCTCAAAGGCAAATGTTTGAGGAGAAAAGGGTTTTTTTTGAGAAGTGCTGGAAAAAAAACCTGTGTCACAATTGAGATTAAAGAAAATCACCTCAAGGGCTGCATTGTTTAATTGCAGAGAATAGCCTATTTCATCTTAAAATATCTGTAACTTAAGCCAGGATTTAGTACCATTATTCACAAACACGTGCCTGGTAGATCCTCCTTGCATTACTGAGGCTATTCGGCTGCTATCATATATGATCATTTCCATGTAATCATCTTTTCAAGTTTATTGAATTTAATCCTCAGTGCAGTTGCATTTCCTGTGCTTTTATTTTATGGGAAGACTGTTGCATAACTGCATTCTCCTCATTTTAATACATATTACAAACTAATGTTTGGGCTTTTTCTTCTCTCACCACCAGAAATGCAAATTTGAAGTAAATATGCATTTTCTTACCTGTCTATTAACATGTTATGGCTGTACTGTAATGAAATTAAGATATCATTCACAAGCAGACACAAACAGAACAGAGCTCTTCATTCCTCTGAAACTGTGAAAATGAGATCATTGTGAATTTTACAGGGACAGTGCACACACTCCTGTAATGTGTACTACCAAAAACCAAAGGATTTATAATTTTATTACTACCTGTGTTTTTGATAGAAAGAACCACAATGGCCTAATCAGTTTAATGTAAAATGTTACAAGTCAGATTGTTTTCATTTTATTTTTTTTTTAATTTCAGTGGGAGAAACTACAGATGACAACGAGTGAGAGGAGAAAAATCGTGTGTTCAGTCACATTCCATATAATTGCAATTACCTGTGTTGTTTGGTCATTGTATGTTTTAATTGATAGAACCGCTGAAGAAATTAAACAAGGCAATGATAATGGTAAGTATCTTTTACCTTCTTTGGTGCTGTCAGTAACGGAATGGCTAGCTTTGAAAGGCAGCTCTCTAACCAGTCACATTCTGTTCTTAAGTAACAGCTCACATGGCTACACCAAAGACTCTAATGCCAAAGTTCTGAATGCGTCACTACGAAAATCTTATCTTAGGCCCCTGCAGAGAGAACTCTACTTGTTGTAATCATTGCAACAGCTTAACCAGCCTGCAGGTTCTTCCTGGGTTAATCTCCCATTATCTAGGTAATTCTAAAGCTCAGGTAAAAAGATGAGTCTAGTTCAAACAGCTCAGTGCAAGTTCAGGCCCTCAAAACAGCAATTTATTTATATTACTCACTTGAACCTTGATAGGAAGTAAAGTACGATAGAGCCTCTTCATTAGCCAGCTCCCTAATATGAACTTCCAAGAGACAGTTTTCCAGTTGTATTAGTCCTTCATGTGGGATTTGAGTAGCATGGAAAGCCATTCCTGTGTCCTTTCAAACAGAATGTCACTGTGAATGTCCATGTTCCAGCTGTATTTATTGGTTAATAAGCACTGGAACACAGAAGTCAGGGAGTCTCCATCTGCAGAGATACTGAAAATCCCACTGGACATGTGTAACAAAATGCGTGCTTAATGTAAGTAGGAGCCACACTTAGCATATGTGGAAAATATATCCGAAATTGAACTAAGGCTTCCATTTCAAATCTAAGTTTATTTGGTCTTAAATTTAGTCTTAAATGTGATTGTGATGATAAAACGCTTTTGAGTTTTGATGTAAATTGAATTTAAGCACCCTAGAGGAATAAAGGTCTCTAGCTTTGTGTTATGTTCTGAAGTTAACATGGAAAACAAAACAGGTGGAGCTTTGTGCCTTGCTAGTTAGATAAATATTTGATGATACTCCTGATGCTTGCCTTTCTTGCCTCAGAGAGGAAAATAAGCAACAAGCCTCAGTAACTCACAGACGAATACACACTACAAAGCCTTGTTTTGCATTCTTTTGAAATGGGTAACCTTGTTTTTTATCTCAAAAAACCTGGCCGGAGGACAGGACTAGGAATGGCTTTGAACTTCTATTTATGAGTACAACTACATCACCATGCTCATTACAAGGGGGAAGCTATTTCTGTAGATTAGCTGAATTTACATAACAAAACAGCTAACAGGGATTTTTGTTATTACACACAATGCAAAAGAATCACATTAATTATTCCCGATAGGCTCAAAAAGTATTTACGATTTTTATAGCATTCAGTATTTGTCACAAGTAATGGCTGATTCTTTACACTAAAAATGGACAAAGTGATGCCCTGGAGCTACTTACAACAATGCAAAAGTAAGTGTTAGTGCAGAGGATGCTTTTGCCCCAAAATTTGCTTGTTGCAGGGAAGAGTACTTTTACAAAAGCAAATGTGTATTGGGGGGGAGTAAGAAGGACATATATATAGTTTATTTTCTTCTCCATTTTCTCTATTTAAATGGGAATTGACAAGACAAAGACAGTAAGCATTGGAGAAAAAACACTTTATAAACATATTTCAAGAAGGAGAAAAATTGAAAACCCTGAATAATACTAGTACTGTTTGTTAATATTCTGAGTGTAAAAATCCTGTTTTTAAATGGGTATCTCAAATTATTTAAAGGGTTGGGGGTTTTTTTCTCTTTAGGGAAGTATATGATGCAAATCCTTTAATTGCTAAACCTTACACTGGTTTATAGAAAAGCCAGTTTAAAATATATTTAAAATATTCTAGAATTTATATGGCACCAGTGGTAGGGAATCAAGTTTCACATAAATTTATTCTGGTTGAAGAAACAGGTCTAGGTTCAGCTGAGCTTTCTCTCTCCTAATAAAGCTCAAGTCTGAAAATTTGGCAATCCTGGAAAATATGAAAGATACAAAACCCTCTGTCCCCTACCAGTTAATAACAAAAGATGCTTCCTGTATTACCATGGAAGCAACAGCAGCCTCTCTTTAATGTTAAAAGGTGGAAGAAACCCTGAAGGAAAGCTTTTGAGAGTGGCATTGAGTTTCTTATTTGACCAAATGGTGGTAAAATCAGTTAAAAGTGGGAAGCAAAAAACCATTCCATAGGCAGTTTCTTGGCTGGCCTATGGAATGGGAAACCCCATCCGTTTTCTAGAGCCACAACTGCCCCAATAGCGTGTACATACCTGGGCATTCTTAGCAAGTGGCTTCTTTTCAATATACATTACAATATATGTTTCAATGTGTGAAACTCAGTGCTCGATATTCAATATATAACACAAACTTTCTATTCCAAAGGTGTCCTCGAATGGCCATTTTGGACAAAACTCGTTGTGGTGGCCATCGGGTTCACAGGAGGCCTGGTGTTCATGTACGTGCAGTGCAAGGTTTACGTGCAGCTGTGGCGCAGGTTGAAAGCCTACAACAGAGTGATCTTTGTTCAGAACTGCCCGGACACCATCAAAAAACTGGAGGAGAAAAGCTCTCCGTGCAGGCAGCCCTCGGAGGGGAAGGAGGCGGTGGTGGTGCCGGTAGCACAGACAGGTACAAACTCTCAGCCGGCGGCGGAAGGAGCCACAGCGGAGGTCATGCCGGTCTGACACGGACAGCGCTGCTTCCTCCTCCCAGAGTGAGCCGTAGTGTTTGCCACACTACAAATGCTACAAGAGAGTAGAAATGACCGCGCATTTTTTCAGTTAAAAAAACCCCAACCAAACAACAAAAAACCACCCCGTACAAAAACCAAAACCGTGCAAGGAAAATGGATCCAGCAAAGCAGCTTGTTACTGTCTGGAATGTGGCCGTTCGTGACGTAGTTTCGCAACTAGTCAGCAAGTGTAGTGAAAGTGGAAGTGTAGAAAGTGCAATAGAGAACAGGTTTTACAGACAATGCCAAAACAATGTGACAATGGACTTTTTTTTTTTTTTCCCTAACTGGGCTGGCTGGGAAAGTAGAAAACAGAACTGATAATTTTGTTTACAGAAGACACAAAACCTTTCATCTGTTTACTACTAAATGTTGCATTTGCTATTTACCTTTTCAAAGATATGCTTCAAAGGGTACCAATCCAGTTATATGCATTAAGAGATTCAAAATACAGAGAGCTGTATTGCAGCACTCACTCTCTGAGCCTCCTACGGTAACACCTTCATGTGACTGTAGTGGAGCCTGACTGTTTGGGCAGCTGTGTCAACTACGGATATTTGAACCAGTTGTTTTTAACTATGGCTGAATTTTTAAAAAGTAAGCAGTTCCAGCCAGGCTAAACTCATGTCTCCATAAGCTACAGACAGTTTTTTTAAATGTCAGTGAAGTAAGTCCAGGAAGGAGAGAGTATGTAGAGATGCATTTAAAACAGCAGCTCTGCTGTTTATTTTAATTTTAGGTGTGAATTAGACATAAATTGGATACGCAAAGTATTGAGGCAGAATTGTAAATGAAAAACAAGCAGTTTACTGCACAATCACACAAAAGTAAATTGTCTATTATCAAAGGTCTGGAAAAGGATGACACACAGTGAAGATGGAAGCTATTTTTGGTTTTATTTTTTAAGATTCATGATACAGAAAGGTAGATGTAAGAGAACATACTTACCTGCATATCTTAAGAAAACATTAGTTTTTATCTCCTGTTCTAAAAAGCTAGTTTTTATCTTCCTGACTCAAAAAACCCAATCAGTGGTTTCCTTCTGTACAGGTAAACTTAAGGTGTTAGAGATTCAACAGTTCAGTTGTTAACTTCGTGTTTTGAGCACTGGCATATAAAAATGAAGTGTGAATAGCATTAAAAGGTGCAATAGATAAATGAATGTAGATAATACTGTGTCCAACAGGATGAATTATATATCAAGAACCAATTTTGTGATTCACTTTGCAAAACTGTGGTGTTTACTACAAGGACACAAAAGCAAGTATTGACTTGGAGTAGTTATGTACAGATGTGGACGAGTCTGGGACCTGAATATAACGTATATTTAAAAAAAAAAAGTTGAAAGTTCTTTTTTTAAGCTTGTATTTAGTAAAGGAGAAAAAGCAAAAAAGCAAATAAAGAACCAGAGTAATGAGGACAGGAGAGTAGAGATTCATTTAAAGGAGCTGTATCTGCCACAATTACAAGTGAACTAGAATTCTACAGAAGCCTTGAAGTTTCTACTGGTAAATTTTCTCTTTATACACTCACATATTTACAGTGAAATTACAGATTCATCCCATTCTTGCAAATATCCAGGCTGCTGGGCCTAACATGTATTGGAGTTTATATATTTGGTATTCCTTTGTGAATGTTTACTGGCTTAAGGCTCAGGGAATTCTAGAAGTAGCAGTTAACAAGAAATGTGTCTTTAATCAGATCAGTATATTCTTTTGTATTGGAATTCCTCTTGTAATCTGGCTGTGACTAAATAATTGTTATCTGGCTAGACAGGACACAAAATCTTGGTGCTTGAATGGGTCCTTAATACACGTCAATATTTGCTGTAAGTTACTCCAGGTGAGTTGGATTAATGTTGAAGTTTCTTCATGTAATGGCACGCACTTTTTATATAAAATCATTTCCCAACTATACAACTGCAACCTCCAATTGTAGCAGCTTCTTATGCGAAATTACATTCAAAAGAAACCAAATCGTTTCTCCATTTAAAATTGTGGAGGAGACTTCACAAGGTCTTCAGAGCATGATGACACGACTAAGGAATGTCTCATAACTGCACATGCTTAAGATAGTCTGCAATGGCATGGTTTTCAAAAAGCTACTCGTTGAAAGGTAAACCTCATGATATCTGAAGTTAGACACAATTACTAACTGCATCTGAATGTTTGGAAGGATGTTTACAATAAACCTGAAGAATCAGCAAAATTTACTGACAAGGAACATTATTATGGAGGATAATTAAGAGCTTTCTGAAATAATAGTTTCTTACTAAGTGAAAGTAACCCTGCTTCTTTAGCCAGCTTGTTCTTTGACTGCTGTAGCATCATGACCCCGTTGAAAGTACTTTATCCCCTCTTTTGTCAGTTTACTGGAGACTAATTCAATTGGGGTTTTTTTCTTGAACAAGTACAAAATTCACCTCAAAGAAGAAAATACCTGAAGATTCTGAAAGCAGAACTGTAGCATCCAACAAGATTGTACATTTTTTTAAAAAATACACTGAAGAGTCAGCAACAGAAAAGACAACGTGCAAAATTTTATACCAATGCCTTCAAACACTGTTCTGGCACTCAACCATATATGCAACCGAGTTAACAGTTAATTAAATAAAAGAAAGGAGAAAGACTTCAGTTGAAATTCCTCCTCTCCCTTGGAAATATTTAATGTGGACAGCAGGAAAAGGAGCAAAATGGGACACTGTCTGCTGAGATGGACAATGAGACAAGTCACCAGCAAGTGAGATTTCAGCTGGCTTGAAGCAGCCTTTAACCTTTTAAAGCATTACAGTGTTAGTCCATGCATCCCTTTCTCTTAGGTGCACTGGATTTTCTAGAGCTTTCAGGGATTTCATGCAGGATTGGAATTTGTTTCTGAAGCAGGGTACAACCTCTTCAAGAGGGCAAGGAGCTATTCATACCACCATGCCTTGGATTCTGGTCTTCAGTAATAAGGAAAGTACACAAATAGAGAAACTAGACAGATTCTTATCAACCAATGCTTTTTCATTCCCACACAAAGTACAAATTTCTGTATTAATTTATTAACCACAGTATTCTATCCTGAAAAAAAAAAAACCTGAACAAAACAGCATACAGGTTATAAGATAAAGTCTAAAGACTTTTTAATGTAGATGCCATCTCAAATAAAGAACTGTATCAAACTCCTGCCTAGCCACACTGCAGCTCTGGCAAATATGCTGACAGTGGAATTTGGCTAAACTCACAAGGGCAGAACCTGCTCTGAGCTGCCATTAGCAAGAACAGTCTGATCTGCATTCTTGTTTAAACAAAGCTTTAATAAAGGTAGGTAAAAGTAATTTGGTGTCAGGTCAGATCTGGATGTTTAAACAAGATACTCCTCTATTCACTCTTGCGAACATGCACATTTCTTTTCCTGTTTTTAAGTTACAAGCATTATAAAGTTTATTTCAAACTGGCATAAATATACCACTTTTGACTATCAGTAGCATTACAAAGATTCTTGACTAGTCCAACTGTGCCATTCATACACTGCTCTATTTGAAGGTAGTGTTTATTTTCGTTGTGTAGAAAAAATAGTAATTCCCCATCTCCAGAACAGTTTATAATTTCCAATAATGCAATGAAACTTACACTCTGATGAGAATATTTTACTGTGTATAATATTCGGAACTACAAGTTTGTGTTATTTGTTTAACTCCCTCTCTTTTGCAAAAGAAAAAGTGTATGTTTTTGTGAGTGAATGTGTACTGGAAGACAGAAGGTAAGGGAAACAAAAGTAATGTATCTGCTTAATGTTGTGAAAAAATGTATTTGTATTAAACAAATTACTCAAAGTACTGTAGCATTCTACATTTGTCACCTTGTTACATAGAGCATCACATGCTGAACATGAATTTGCAAGCCCACACTCCTGCAAGAAAGATGAACAATATATTCTGCCACTTAATAGTGATAAACCTGCTAAGCTCCAAGGGGCTACTTTTGGGTACCCTGCCTTGGCAGAATGCTCAGGAAAATAAGTCGTAGTACAAAAATACTTGAAAAGAATTATAGTTACTTAACTTGCAGGCTTCAGCCCTATAAAGAAGCTTAGAAAGCAACTGGTTTTACATCCATAGAACAGTGGACAACTAGTATTGGGTCAGCTCCAGCAGGGTAACAGGACGAAAGCTTCCTAAGGAAAGCAGTGCCTTGGAACAAACTGTTTGTTACAGTGATTTAGAAATGTCCAACACATAAAAGCTTTAAATATGGACTGGACAGTTACATGCTCTAAAGCTAATACCAGCTGAGGCTGTTAGCACGGATCCTGCTCCTTTTTCTATTATTTTACACTTTGACTTGGTGAGGTTTTCCCCTTTTTCAAAACCCTAAGGACATTTTTTAAAATGAAAAGGAGTATTACATGTTTGCATTATAAAAAAGCCTGTACAGTTTGTGAAGTGTAAAACCAAAGAAAATATCTTACCTTGACTAAAACAGAATGTTCCAACCAAGGTCCAAATTTAGTTTTCTACAGATCCACCTCCCCGACGGCCAGCTGGGGAGAGAGTGGGTTAAGTTTCAAAATACCACAATTCTAGCTGGAATAAGTCATCATATGGCTGATGATTGGTAAGAATATATGTTCAAAACACAGCAGTAGTGTCCTAACTAATTTCATTCCCTATATCCAAGGTTAACCACTTGTTCATTATCTTAAAGTTGCCCTAACTAGCTCACTACGTAGATCAAAATGAATTCACAAATCCCTGCAAGATATAATACAGAAGAAACAGCATAACCAAAGAAGTTATAGTAATAAAGATATATTAATTTCCATTTATTAGCATATGGAAAAGTGGAGCTAAATTTGGTTTCAGAATAAGAGAGTAGAGGTATGGATACCTGTGCCTTTTTCTTTGCACACAAGAGTTTGAATCTCTTGATGAATGGTACCATTAGAACATGAAACACGTTTCGATCTCTGTATACACACATTCCAGCCAATAAAATACTAAGGCTGTTTTGCATGAGCTTTCCTAAAAGTCAAAGAAATTGTCAAAGAACTTGCCAAAAATACCTACTGGTGTACCACATTTCCACTACCTATGACAGAGAGCTCAGAAAATAACCTTTATTGAGAACAGAATAATTCCAGTCTGCTAGAGAATGTGGGCCCTGGGACAAATTTGCCCTTTTACTACTTGCAAATACCTGTAACTGGTACTAACTGAATTACAGGACGACTTTTTTTTTTTTTTTTTTTTTTTTTTTAACACATAAAAGATAATACGTAAAAAATTACAGTAATCAGCACTATTCCAAATAAAAAACAAAGAAAAAAGATCACAGTAATTTTTAAGTATATCAAGTAAATTACTAATCATTTGAGGAAATACTTCTATAATGAAACATGGATCATTACATCTGTGTATTTACATGCCTGGGAACATGGTAAACATGATCAACAAACTTTAATAATGGCTCACAAACAGCACAGAAGTGAAAAGCAAAGTAGCAAGATTTAGATGGGGTCATATTAAACTCAGAAAAGAACAAACCCAAGGGCTAATGGTTCTCAGAAGAAAGACTGCTACTTACAGGAGTCCTGAAGATACAGTCAAAAGAACAAATTAGTCTAGAAATTCAGGCAAAGGCTTTAATGAATCTTCAAGTGCCACTCTACCTCTAGGTTTGCTACCATATTTTGAGAGCTGAGGAAAAAGAATATTTCAGTAAAAAGTATGGGTAAGACTTTTTGAGCACTTCATATCTTAGCAATGGGCATCATCACTTTATCTGTTTTCAAATCAGCATGGTACTGCCTTGGTTAACTGTGTGAACTAGAAAAAGAGCTGCCATTAGTAGGATGCTTCCATCTTTATTTAGGAAATGCTTCCATTTTCAAAGTAATGCTGTCATTTTAGTCTACTAGATTGATTAGTTTTATTTTTCCTTTGTAACAGGTAACTAGTTACATATTAAACCCCCCATTTTTATAAAATTGGTGTGTCACCATCAGCTTATTTTCAGTTTCACTACAAGAACCCTCACAGGAGCTTGCCAGCTGTTTTTAAGACGACAGCTTAAACTGTGGTGCATAAATCACAACACTGCATTAGCAAAGTCTCTTACCTTCGTGAAACATTTCTTTTGGGGATTTCTGGAAATTAGTTACAATGAATTTTTACTCGAAAGAGCTAGAAGATAGAAAGATAATGTATGCATTGTATCATGCTGAGACTGACCAAACAAACCAATTTGACATCATTCTGTACTGCAAGCATTTTACTGCCCTTTATTAGAAAACTAAACCTGAAAGGTTCCTTAAGCAGAGAACTTTTTCTGATGAAAAAAAAAAAGAGTTTTTTATTACCCTTTCCTATCTGCCAGGTGTCTAGCAAACCCCAGTTTTAATTACACATTTTTTATCCCAGACTCTGTCCTCACATATAGCAGTGTCATCACAGAGATGAGTAAATACACTATTGCATTGAGAGACAAACAAAAAATCAGGACACTCTAAAAGTATATTCCCTTATGAATGGCTTAATTTATTTCCAACACTAAAGAACTGTAAATTAATTAATTTACATTTCCTGTATACCACCAGCTTTCAGAATGTCAGCATCTTCTGCTTTGTTTTCTTTTCCTTAATTCACATTTGCTTTGTTTATATGAAAGAAAAAAAATAATTACCTCTACTGGACTTAAAAGTTAGCTAGTTCTTTCCAGCTGAGACCATCAATATGGGTATGTTTCACAACTAACAATTCAGCTGCTACTGAAAGTTTGAATGTTACTCAGCCAGTTCCTTAGAGAAGTCTGAGCTCTGCTCCAAGGCTGGCTGGACTAGAAGTATAACTTAGTAAGAACACTGCAGTGAATTAGAAAGTACACTAAAAACCCCCAAGGTTCTTATATGAAAGTGGCTTTATGTGTAAAAATATTAATTTTTTGTTTGAGATGTTGTATATTTAATATGAGCCCTGTTAATTAAAGAAACATGAATTTTAACTCTTACAGCTTTGAGTTGAAAACTAAAAAAACCACAGGAACGTTGCAAAACAGTACCTGACAAGCTAGAATGAAGAAATCTTCTCTAAAATTAATCCTTTACCAGAAAAAAAAAGACATGTAAATTACAGAGAATGATAACAGAGAATTTAACATTAAAATCTGAAATCCTTAGCTCCAAAAGAACAGAATTTCAAGGTTTTCCCCACAGCAATCCTGTAAGAACAGAGAATATCACATAACTATTTCCCATTCCCACTATTACCAGCATCTACTTTCCAGATTTTAAAGAAACAGAATAACAATTCAGAACTCCTGAGAGCATTCATCTTTTTTTCACCTGTAGGGAAGAAACTCATCAACACACAAAACTCTTAATAGCTGGCTATAAAGCATGATTGGATTATGAAATCGATTGAAGAGATTCCAGCAGCTCATCTCAGTAACACATGTGAGGCAAAAAACTCTACCTCGCCCCCACTCCAGGCCTGTCAGGACAAAAAACTCTTCAACACAGAAATAATAAATAAATAAATGGCTTTGGGGGTTTTTGTTCATTCCCACTGCCACATTAATATTCTGCAACAGCTCATCTGATAAACTGGTCTTGCCCATCATCAGATTAAGCCTAGATCATTTTCAATTCAAATATGAGTACCTGACAGATACATATGATTTTTTCTGATAATTCAGTGTAAAAAGTTCACATGCAGACACTCCTCTCTTTTCATTACTTGTGCAGTAGGTTAACATGACAGTTTAAAAGCCAGCTAAACAAGCAATGAATATATGGACTTCAAGGGAGAGAATCCACAAAGTCAATAAAGTCTGATCAATAAACATGTTCTTGTAATCTGAATGAAAAATGTTTAAAAATACATAATTTCAAATATTTGACTATCACATTAACTGGATTTTTATAACATCTTCTTACTGAATTGTTTCACAGAATATAGAACATATCATCCTCCATAACTCTGCATGACAGTCTTTTTGAAGCACTCACCAGGATGTCAGCCTAATATATTGTAATTACTACGACACCTTCCAGTTATTGAGTTATCTGCTCATTTTCCTTCAGTATTTTACACAATGTCATGGGAAAGTGAGTGACTCAGTGCTTCTACTTGCAATTTCAAACATCAGACTTTGTATACAAGCAAAAATTCAAAATGAACTTGCAAAAGGCAAAATCTGTCAAAGCACTGAAACAACCACATACACAACTGTAGTTCAATCCAGTTACCCTGGCTGAGTTTCTGCCACAGTTTAACACCTCAAGTTTCATAAATCAAAACCAGATAAATTCCACCACATGGCTCAATTTACCAAAGACATAAAAATACCAAAGGCCTGCCCTGAACTTCAGCACACTTACCTCTCAAACACAAGCACAAAGCAGTGATGTGATGGCCTGGAGATGTGGCTGGTGTCAGAGGGTAAGTAAGACCTCTAGTCAGGTTTAAGACTTGCAGTCCACCTGATGTATTGGATCACCCACCTATGCTCCAGGTCTGTTAAATTTATTCAGGTTTCTTCCTTAGATTAAATTAAAGAGGGCAATTGTTAATTCTATATAACCTAATCTTACTGGTTTCCTAAAACGTGAAAGGATAGCACAAGCCTGTTTGTAAAGAGGGAAGAACTTAATATACATATTAACAGACTTAACCCTCATCAGTAACTCTTGCTGCACAGCTATGAAAATACACACCTGGATGCCTGTAAAAGCAATCTGGGAAACCCACGTAACTATTTACTATGACAAAGACTTGATTGCTTAGTACACAGAAGTGTACTAGGGATCACATATTAGAAAGATCATCCACCAGGAGTAATTATTTCCACCTAATTTCCAGGCATGTGAGCTGTGACTACAACCTTGTGTGCAAACAGTTCAGCTGAACTGTGACTTCTGTGCCCAGACAATCTAATTTGCACTGAGATGTCCTACTTAATGCTGGCTGTGAAATTATCCCTGGTTTTGCCCTTGCCCTTTCTTCCTCTTTTTATTCACTTTATAGCTTTTAAAGTGATAATCTGCTAAGAACTTTCCTGATAGACGCATTTGAAAGCATCTGAAGAGTCGCTTCATAAAGCAAGCCTGCTATTGAAAAGTCCTGAGCAGCTTCAACTCAATTCTCAACAGAGGGGTTAGAAAAAGAACATGGACTAAGATATATTTAAAAACAGACTGTAGGGACTTTTATTAGCTTTTGATCTGAATTCTGCAATACAGATTGCTGAGGACAGTAACTCTTTCAAATTCTCTTGACAAAACATAAAATACTCAGTATCTTATTGAAGCATTTCCAGCTGGTTTTGATCCTGACACAGATTCTCAAAGAAAAGAAGGTACAAGAGAAGAGTTCCTCATGTTTAACAGATTACTGCAAATACCACGAAAAGGTAAGGATTTCTGACAAGTATTCCAGTCTGAATCGAGAAAGGAAAAAGGTGTACTCAACTAGTTGGAATTTCAAGATAGAAACTTACACAAGTAAGATTTTAAGTACTTATTTACAGTAAAAAATTTTTATCCAAAAATATACAGCTTTACCCAGTAGTATTGTTTACTCTTCACCATAGGTACACAAATCATAAAAAAAGCAACTAACAAAGCTTTTAGAAATATAGTTAAATTTTATTTTTGTTTCCAGTGATGATTAAAGTATGTTTCTTACAATTCCTTTCACTATTTCAGCTCTTGAATCAGCTGGTGCTCCTCAGTGCCCACCTCTTCTCCTTCATTCAAGTCTTCTTTTGCTTCTGCATCTGTCACTTCAGGGTGACTGCAGGCAGCATCCCTAGCTGAGAGCTTTTTCATTTTGATGTTTGGCAGTTTCCTCAGATCACCATCCCATTCTCTTAGAGAGGAAAAAAAAGTAATGAAAACCAATTACCAATAGAAAGGAAGGAATGGCAGAGTTAACTCACATTTCCTCAATGAGGCTGCTTTTGTAAGTTATCCTCTGTCCCACTGTGGTATGAATAAGCCCCAAAGTTTTCACTTAATTTTGTACACTACAGAAGCTGTAATTTCTCTATGAAGAAATATGTACTTTCAGATGTGATATTCTGAAACAAAAATATATTATCCACTTTATTCCCACACACTTAATTGTACCCTCAATTACTTTTGGCCACCTGCTTTTATGTTTGTCTCATTCAACTTGCAGCCTGGTAAGCAACAGAAACACAAGTCCAGAAGAGTTATTTTCATCTGGATGCTTGACTTGCATATGTAATATCACATGCACATAAGTCCCTCGTGATTTATGGTAAATGTTAACACCTTGTAAGACTGACCTGAAGAGAGCACAAAGTGTTAGTAAGCATTAATTCACATGGTGAGTGTATTATTTCCAAAGGCTGCATGAAGAAGAAAGGGTTAAGTCAAACCCAGTACTCACTTAATAGAATGCTTTCTTGATTTTAGTAAGTGCACTTCATGGATAATTTTTCCCAAGGACAAAGACAGTGTTTGCCATGTTTTTGCTCTACCAACAACACTCCTATGGATGTCCCATTTCAAGAAGCTGATTGCATGTTTATAAATACAGCATTCTTTCTTCTTTGGGATTTCTGGCTTTATTCCAACATCCTGTAAGTATGTCTTCTGGCTACATACCATCCCTGGGAGTCAGTGATGTATCATTCCTTGCAAGATAAGCCTTTCTTTTTTTTTTTTTCTTTAAAATATTTTATTTGATAGAGCTGTCAGCAAAAATTTTCACTGAATCTATTACCAGGACATACCTGGTATGTCATAGTGGCCCAGATAAGCTAGTTTCACAGCTCTCAGATCTTTCAACTGCATGCAAAGTGTGAATTCATTTAAGATTTTCAACTACTACATACCAAAACTACTGCGAACAGCTGAAGTCAGCATTTTAGCAAATATTATCTAAGATATTGAGAAAAAAAGTAACTTAAGTTACAGAAATTCTAACTGTTGAATCTAAATCTTCCAATGTTTTAATTAGTAACTATTACACCAGTGTTTAGCTTGTAACAACTAAGAAATGCCAAAATAGCAATGCCATACCTACTACTCTGCTTTTTCAAATGACAAATTCCTTGGCAGTTTTGCATAAGTTCCTTTTTTATTAAAAGGGACACATAAGAGGTGAACTTCAGAAACACTATTTTCCATAAATGGATTATTAGTGATAATAAAAAAAAACTTACCTGAAAAATTTAAGATGCTTTCTGTTCATAATGTCTGGGATTTCTAATAGGAAAGAAATTAACTTGTATTAGATGTGTTACATTATTCAAGTGAGTCTCATTTCAAAGGAAGAAATGTGAACTAAATTGCCTCTAATCAAAATGGCTATGTACCTCCTTTCCATTGCAACCAGACTGTTCTAAAAGAAAACTGCCATACCTATATACAAAATCACCACTCATTCAGTGTTGTTTCACTCTAATCTACCCCAAGGGATCTATTAGCAAGAATCTCAGTTACCCTCACCTTCAGGGCTGGGCCATAACATTTATAAAGTACCGAAAGGAGAGAAACTAACATTCCACAGTTACCAAAATGCCTTTTAAAAACTGGCAGTAAATGCAACAGAACATTTATAGAGACTGTTGGCATCTGTCTCCTCTCAGTAGTCCACGTTCATCTTAACTGAACAGAAACAAACACCAATAATTTTAATGACTGGAAGTTTTCAGTCTTTCCCATGAACAGAAATAAGTACATATACTCATGATAAATCTGTATTACCTTAGGTAGTAAAAAGAAAGGCAAATATTTTGTACTGAGACCTGTGGGAAAGATCATCTTGCTTTTTTCCTCCTGGAGTTGCCAAAACCTTCCTACTAGATGCGTAACTTATAAATTTAGGCAGGTTTTTACATAGGATGCCAAAGCTGCTTTCCCTCAATTCAGTGTCATTCTTTTCTTGGTCAGTCCTGCAGTGTTGCAAGTGGCCCATGTTTAACATCACCACTAATTTATGGAGATTCATGTCAAGGCCTTAGGAGCCTTGACATCCTTCCACAGTATAAAACACCTCATTACTCTCTGTGAACTGTATAGATTTCACAGCCAGCAGGTTTCTCAACAAGACAGATGTTTTCTACCTCTATAACATTAAATCCACTTTATTTTAGCTCTTAAAATAGTGGCATTTCAGCAACTTTTATATTGTCCTTGAACAAACAATTCTGCCTTTGTTCATCTATCAATTTTCTCAAGTCTTAGAGTAATAAATGAGATCATGCTATCAGTGCAGGATTATGGATAATTTTGCTCCTACAAAATGTAGGATGATGATACCTGTATCATTTATCTTCATGGCCAGCCCTTACTATTCAGAAACCTATTCCTTCCTTTTGCACTTGGTTATAAAGTTACCAACTTCAGAACAATAATATATGCAAAATGTTTTGATAACATTATAATAATAACATTAAATAACAATTACAGTGATTTCTGCAGCCTACTTCTCCGTAAACAGATGAGATGATACTCACAGCTCACAGCTGAGCAAGGCAAGGCAAAGAAACATTTACCTAATGCCTTTTTTAGTCTGCTGATTCCTTTGTTTCAATAAATATCCATGCCACATTAGGTCCATCCTTCTCAATAAAGCCTTGAAACAAAGTCATGGTTGCTCTTGCTTTCTTCACAGCCCCTTGAACTGCACTCACGGCAGCACAGTGCCAAATGCTGGAACATCCCAGCTCCCACAAGGGAAAGAAATTCTTCCCTTCTCCCAGGTATTTCACAAGGAATAATCAATGCTACTCCGTTTGCCTCTAGTAGTGCATGTAGTGATGTAAACAGTGAGTGAGTTTGGCAGAAGTGGCACTATCCTGAGATTTGTATTTGTTCCTTTTATCAAAGCACTGATTCAACACACAGTTCAGTGCTCTTGTCAGATAAACCAAGACTTTCAAATGCAACCCTTTCACTTGCTTTTCTCTTTTTTTTTTTTTAAACAATTACATGGCTTAAGTTATGCAGAACCTTTTCCAAAGGGAATATTTTAACAGTTTAATCTATCATCCAGGGCTCACCAATATCATGAGAAAGCAGGCACTCTAAAGAGAGAAGATTTTTTGACAAACCAAGATTTGGCACTGAATTCAGCTTTACTGCTTTGGCAGCGGCAAAATTTTTAAGCTACACTTACATGTGTGTTTGCAATATGTTACACAATAAAAACTACTGAGTTGCCAGATTAAGAACAAAATTGTGTGTAGAAATAAACTATATACGGCACAGTAACTGATTTTCTAAATTATGCTGGATTAATAACTCATCTAACTCAGCTGCATCTCCTTAGCATGCACCAATGTCATGGCTTTTGCTGCTGCTTCTGAACTCCTTCATGTGCTTTAAAAATGTTAAGTCACAGGAACATGTTTTTCTGAACTAAAGATAGAAAAAGTGTAAGGGAGAAATATGCCACAGGAGTTAGTGGGAAAGAAATGAAGACAGTATTTAGGGGGAGTAGATTATTGTCTGGCCTTTCTAAGACAAAGTATAGAGCAATTTATGTGCTTTAGCAAAACAGCAGGGATGGTGCCTTGGGATTTTAGCCTCTCTATTTTTCATATCTGTAATCCTGTAATTCTTTAGTGCATAACTCTGAACTCCATATTGCAGTGTTAGCTACTGCTCTTCCATTTTGGTTAGACAAAACAATTCCTCTCTAGGCCTGAAACTCAGGGATACCTTACTGTCTCAGGCCCCAAGAAGCATGAACAAAAGTGAGTTGGGGCAGGAGCAAACTTGGGGTAAGTGACTTCATTACCTGAAGCTGTAATTGGAGGATTAACCCCCAATACGCTAATAGAGGGGTTAGGGCTTCGTCTGCCCTAATGGACCTGAAGGCCTTTCAATAAATTTAACCGCTTTTTATTCTCTTAATTTTGTCTAGCCTCTGTTTTTAGGTAGTTCCAACAAGGCACCAGTGAAAGATTTAAGTAAATATTTTTTAATCTTTTTGACCCTTTAAGATACTTTCTTTTGAGGAAGAACGAGCAGCCTGTTAAAAAGAAGGGAACTACAGATGCTCCTTAGGCAAAGAATCATTCAGCTATACAATAATGTTCTCTACAGAAAACAGCAATTAACGAACAGTACAGAAGTTACATTAGCAGATACATGGAAATGATACAGCTTTCATCTGAATTAAATTGATTTCCCTGTAATGTGAAGCCTCCAGAATTAATGAATAAAACTAGTGTATTTAGTTTTAAAAGACACTTTCCCCCAAGATTAATATTAGGCATCTGAGAGAACATGCAAGGTAATTAGAAGCAAATTATCAAAAATGGATGATGCTCAGATGAAGTAATTATGATGCTTTTCCACTGAAAACATGCTAACTCTGGGTTACAAATAAATAAATAAATATCTAGCATTGTCTTTCAATACCTTTGCTATAAACATATAAGACCAGATTAAACAAAAAATGCAAGTGCACAAAAATGAAAACAAGAGGAAGAAAACCACAGTAAAACTACTGTAGATATATTTAAGGAGTAACGACAAGGAGCTGCTAAACCTCAACAACCTCACTGATAATGTTCCCTGTATAGCTACTGTTTGTTTAAAAAAGACTAAAATTTACTATATTTTGGGATGTCTACCACTTTTGTGAAGAAATTTTTACATTTTGTAAAGAATTAGCTTTCATTTACATATATCTTTGACAGGACAAGAGGAAATGCCCTCAAGCGACACCCATGGAAGATTCATGCTGGACATCAGGACAGATGTATTTTCACTGAAAGGGTGGTTAAACATTGGAACAAGCTCCCCAAGGAAGTGGTGGAGGAATGAGCAGCCCAGGAGGTGTTCAAGAAATGACTGGATGTGGCACTTAGTGCTATGGTCTAGCTGACATGGTTTGGTCAAAGGTTGGACTTAATGATCTTGGAAGTGTTTTCCAACCTAACTGACTCTATGATATAGAGACTGCATCAAATTTTAGTAGACTTCCCTAAATGGAAAGAATACATATTATGCAGTCTCTTCACAGCAAATGCACACACATACAAGAAATAACTGAGCTCAAGAAAATTGGGGGTGGTGGAAAACCCAACAAATCTAAGTCAGTTATAAAAGCTGCACTCACTAAGGCTTCCAGGATTAATAATGAGCTAGAGGCATAAAAGCACTGTTTCCAGCTGATTTCCATTTATGCCCATCTCTAATTACAGTATTTAGTTGCTATAGTACTTAGCAGCAACTATTTTCTCTGAATGAACACTGTCCTAGACAGACAGCAAAACCTGCAGCAGCTGTGATAACAAATAATGAATGATTTGAAAGCGTATTTAACATGTGAAGTTGCACTGTGCTCTCTGAATGCTTTACTTACTAATTCTATAATAACCTCAAATTTTGCCTACAATATTTCTAGCTTCTTCATTATTTTTATGTTGTGCTTGTGCATTTGACATCTTTTTCTCTAGCCCTACTCTTTCTGTCAGCTTTCCACAAAGCAGTAGGGAAAAAAAGAACTGAAATTTTAAAGCAAAAACCAAAAAGAATACTTTCTACAATTGAGCTATTTGATGACAATCACAGCATCTATTTACCTATTATTTTTTCCCCCCTCCTTCCGAGAAATCAAAGATAACACATGAAGTCATACAGATATTCCTAAATTTCTCTCCCTCTGCAGGCTGCACTGGCAAGTTTTAAAGCCATTAATTTTCTTTATTTGTACAATAAATATCAGGGTGTGCTGATTTTGCTGGGGTAGAGATAATTTTCTTCACAGTAGCTAGTAAAGGCTGTGTTTTGGATTAGTGCTGGAAACAGTGTTGATGAAAACAGGATGTTTTCATTATTCCTGAGCTGGGCTTGCACAGATCCCAGGCCTTTTCTGCTCCTCACCCCAGTCCACCAGCGAGGAGGCTGAGGGTGCACAAGAAGCTGGGAGGGGACACAGCTGAAACAGCTGACAGGGGAATATGATACACAAACCAAACCTTGCTGTGCTTTGTACCCTAACTACAGAATGATGTAGATTTTTCCTGTCTTCCATGACATACTTTTACTATTAGAAGAACCGATTATGTCTGGATAATACTTTAGCTTTAAAGCCAAGTTCATCACTCAGCTTCAACATGCATATTATTGGTTAAAACAAAATACATACACTTCACTGCTTATCTTGACTATCCTCAAAACAGCTCTTCACTTTTTGCACTTTCATTATCCCTTTGTCTTTCTTCCTTATTTCACCAAACTATTGCTGCTTCCCTTCAGCCGAGTTCCAGCTGTCAAGTGAAGGTCCAAACAAGCTGCTGAACAGAATTTGTATTCAAGACAGGTGCATTAAAAGCTCTCTTTACTTTCAAAAATAGGTTATATATGCCTGCACTGAAGAGACAGTACTAGCAAAGATGCACAAAGGCAAAAGTATAATATGTAAGTCCAATCTCCACCATCTTTTCTTTCTCCTTTTCTTAACCCTGCCCCTCCTTCCAAACAACTCTGCAAGGCGTAAGCACGTAGCACTTAATTTCTTTAAAGAGAAATATAAGGACAATGCCTAGCAATTTTGCTTAGATTCTGGCCTTGTGAGCAGGTGTGAGGACAGAATTATTTCTAATGCTTTTACATACCTATTCCATAGCCCTCATAGAGTTGTCTTTCACGTTCTATCGTCTGCTTGATGACAGTTTCCCGTGAACCATGCTGTCTTCCTTGTCTGCCTTTAATACTGTTTTGTAATTCAATCTGCTCCAATTCAGCATTGAATCGACACATATAACTGAAAGAAATAAAATGCATTACAGCTAGATGCAGTCACGCAAAAAACTGCAAAACGGAATTACTCTGATAAATTATTTTACTAATTTTATTTATTTTCTAAATTGGAGATACGTCTTAGACTTGAACAACTTCTTTAATGTTCAAAGTGGAAGCTCCATTCAGAACTTCCTTTAAGTCACATGTGTCTTCCAGAAGAATGATTTCTTTTTATTTGCCCTTTTCTTCTTAACTATGTTTGCATAAAACAAAACTCCCTCATTATTATAATTCAACTGCTCTGGAAGACCCCGTGTTTAATCTGAGTGAGTTCAATTCCTAACTTTTAATTGCTGGATTCCACCACCTCAGTAGTATCTTCTGAAGTAAAATTCTTCTTTGGCACGTTTCCTACATCTCTTTGCAAACTTTCAACTCAAATCCCAAGAGTAAGCTTTCATTGTCTCTGCAGTATCACTAGCATTGATGAGTATGTAGAACATGCTGTTCATGAACAGTGTAGAAAATATGTCAGAGCTTCTAAAGGAAACTGATGTAATACACCTGAGTAAGAATATGTATGTATCCCATGTTATTTAGCTAGCAGGTGAGAAATGGTGACAAGCCACAGGCACATACACCAAGCAGTGAAGAAATAACTGAGTTTTTCCTCATCAGATTAAAATCTGGTAGTTCCTGCCCTTCAAATTGACCCCCCTGACTAGTGTTTAATCTTCTCAGCAAGGAAAACTGGAGACTAAAGGAGTATGTAGTACGAAATCTGTGCGTTCAGGTGTCACGGAATAACGCAACAAGCAAATGCATGTGATTACTACTGCTCAAATCATTTAGAGTCCTCCACACACTACAAAACTAGGGACATACTTCAGTGATTTAAAAAAAAGAAACTACAACACATGACTTATTTGAGTAATTCTAGTATGACTATATACATCTCTCCATATATGTCAGTGCTAACAAAATCAACTACTTGATATTATAAATAGCAATATATAAAAAGTCCTCCTCTGAGTCATCATCACTTAGTACATCTTAAGAACATTATTTTTAAAGACAAGCTTTTTAATTTTTTTTTAAACACCAGTCTTACTTTTCAATTAGTTCACCAGCTTCCTTCTTTGTGTACTCAATTTTACTGGGGTCAAGGTGACTCTGAAACCATTGCAGTTTTTCTCCTACAAGAATAAACTTAACATTAATGATTACACCACCACTGCAGCATCAACACAGATTAAAGTTTCTCAGTCTTTTAAATGCCCCCCCCCTCATTTTTCATGATTTTGAATGGCATCATAGACTGATACTGTGGGTACCAGGTATGAAGGGAGCTGTAGTAGAAACATTCCCATATTATTTCAGATTTATTTTATACCTTCCACAGGGAAAAAATGACGTTAAGGAAATTAATTAAAGTATCACTATATCAATTGCTTAGACAGGAAACTTAGGGGAAAAAACCAACACAAGTTCTGAGTAAGAGTTCTGATCATCACCATTTTTAAACAGATTAAGCTGAAAAGGTGCAGGATCAATCATATGGAAGAGAAAAATATTCCAGGATGTGTCTCAAAGTTTTGAATTTACTTGCTACCACAATGTGTCTTTTAACCTACATGTATCACCTTCTTTTGCAAGCAATTATAAAAAGCACAGAGACCAAATACAATAAATATGTGTACAGATGCACAGAACACTCATTTGGTCTATATTGTCCTGTTGTTGTGTACACTGATTAAAGATTAGCTATGCTTAGCCCCAAACTCAATCCTGTATATATTAAGTGGACATGTCAGGTATTTCAGTATTTCAACCAAGTCTATTTGAAGAGTGGAGAATCAGATTATAGAGAGAGAAACTCTAACTGGCCATCTAAAAAGGTGATTAAACTTAGACTCTCTACTAAGAACCTGAATACTGTACTCAGTAATGAAAGTTTCTGCTTACCAATAATACTTAAACGCAAAGCTTTGTCAGTCTTCAACCTAGCAGAGAAAAACCAGATATGTTAGCCAGGAATGAGTACCATATAAACAATGACATGGATTTTATTCTCAAAAAGTGGATTTTTTCAGTCACAATGAAAGTCAAGGTAAAATTTCAAACAGAAATATTTGACAAATTCCAAACAATGTAAAACTTCTTCTGTTTCATCCAAAAGATCTACTTTTTGATAAAACTACTATCTGAAATTTGTCCAGTTTACCTATTAGGCTAAACAGTTACTTGGAAGAAATAAGGACACAACATTTTTCTCAGAGCACAACAAAAGGAATTTCACCAAAGAGCTGCACTGTCATAATTTCCTTAAGTATTTCTGATATTCTTCTGGCACATTTAATGAGTTTGGAGATTTCACTGCAATGCACTCTTGCAAATTAAGCATGCAATGTGAAAAATACCATTCTATTGCCTAAAAACTTTAATTATTATAAGTTTGTGCTTAGTGAACAGTAAAAGTTAATGTGTTAAGAAACCAAAGTAAACAACCTCATTAAAGAAGATGAAAAAAAACCTCAGCACTATCTCATAGTACTTTTGTCTCCAATCTCTGGCAGGATACTCAAGGTCTGCTGTACTCTATGGGATTTATATACCCAACTCTATTTGGGATTGTCATCCTAATTTGGAGTTCTGAAAAGAGACAAGTTCTCCAACAGGAAATCCTGTGCCTTATGCTCTTTTGTCCTGAAGGTGTCAGATCTGCATCAAAGGATGACCAAATGTTCTGTTGTTTCCAGAAAAGAAAATAAGACATTATTGGGGTAAGTATGAAACTTGTCACTGGAAAAAATATCTTAGCCATGCATATTCTGTGTATGTATTTAAGGACATTTAATAATATTTTTATTATTAAATAGGAAAATTGGTATCAGATTAAGTAAATCATAAAGGATATAATTGGCAAAAATTCATCAAGTTCAAAACTATTGTGCTTCTTTATGAAATTCCTTTTACTATATAAAATTTAATGAGCATTTTAGAGCTAACCTCAGCAACTTAGAGCACAGAAATCTGTCACCTATAACGAAAACTGGGATCAAAAGATAAATCCCTACTTTCCAGAGACAAACATACTTGTGTCACTTGTACACAAACCTACGTTTTTAAAATAAACATCAGCTTTTTCAAGAAGTACTTCATCCTCTGAAGACTGTCTAAAAACCATGTAAAAGCAAATGCACAGCATGTGGGAGCTGCTAAGAATTCCACTAACATATTCAAGAAATTTTTCCTGCTATGGATACCCCTGCATGTGTAGAAAAAGCCTTCAATAAAAGCTGGGCAGGCTTTTATTCTCAAGAAGACTTACAGCGGGGAGCTTTGGATGGTAACTGTCCAAGAAAAGGATACATACTCCACTCAGTGGAACTCCACATCAGCAATCCCTGCTGGGAACCCTGCATGGCAACACCAGCAGACACCTAGAAAACCTGCCCAAACAGAATCATCTCACACATTTATGTTCTAGAACACTACAAACTGCCATTTGCACCTGCTAGGGTCACTGAAACATTCATTTATCAAAGCAGTGAAGTATAGAACCACCATTTTCTTCTGGAAGAAAAACCTTCAGTCTCCTGGTGCACACAACAAACTTCAGTATGAGAAATAATGAATGATAGGCTCAGATGTTGCCTTATTGTACTTTTCATAAAAACCTCACCCCAGTGATTGCTACAAGACAATAGTGTTAGCAGGGAGGCTAATCACATCAGGTGAGTCAAAGAAACTTCCTCTCATCCCCTTCCATACAACGAGTAATAGCTTTTGCTCAGGGGAAGGAGAGGGTAAGGACAGAGATACAACCTTGTGGCAGGCTGTTGTTTCTTGATGATTTTCTCCTTCACCCACCTCCCAGAAATCCTCTGCTTAGGCACTGATTATTAATAAGAATGATTAGTGGTTTTCTTGATGTCTACTAGGTACTTAAGAAGTAAATTCTACCTGTTCCTTCAGCAGCTCTTTATCTCTGATATTGTATTCAACTGTTTTACTCTAAATTCTAACAACGAATAAGTATTTCCCAAATCAGTTTACAAACTCAGTATTTTTCCCCATAATATCCACACATACAAATGCCATATACAGCTCTGAAAACTAAGATAGGCTTTTCACTAAGGAAGAAATAAAAATTAATAGTTGATAAGACACATTTCATTGTTTCAGACTGGAAATATCTTTCATAATTCTCCATACACATGTCCATTTTTGTTAGCTTGGTTAAGCATTTTAGGATATTTCCACAGGAAAATCCCTCTACAAGAATTAAAAATTTTGATTTTTTTTTCTTTTGGTTCATTTATTTCTGTAAGCAAATTAAATTATTTTAAAAGCTAACATTTTTTCAGTTCCTCATGAAAAATCTGCAAGAGCATGTCACAAAGCATCACTGCTGCAAGCAATGCAAGTAGAAGCATAGTGGGCCAAGAAAGATTAGGAGGTTAGTCAAGGGAAAACCTAAGGAAAAGAAAACAAACAAAGGGCTCTACCAGGAGACATTTTAAGGTTATTGCTTACTCCCAAAGGGTCACTTCATGCCCCATCACTGTAAAAGCTCCTTAGCTCCCATATCTCAGAGCAGGTCAGTTTTAGACTGGCTTGTTTGTAATGAAAATGCACTGACTCCTAAGAAATTTATAATGCATGCACAATGGAAAGGGTCTCTTTTGACTCAGGGAGGAAAATGACAGAAAAAAAACCCCAGTGCTAGGTTAGCCTTAGCTACCAAAACCAGACAGGTGTTTCTGCAGTTGCAGGCAAAACATCACTGGTGTTGGTACATCACTACTATGCAAGTTCCATGAATATCCCACCATGGTCTGGTTCCTACAGTGTAGAAAAATCAGTGTTCTACTACTGCCAGTGAAGCAGCTATTGCTGTCTCATAGAAACATCCATGTAATTATTTAACAGAGCAAACAAGTTGCCTAAAGGAATAAGGACTTACATGTAGACTAAGAGAGAATAAAGTGGTAGTTATACACTGGAAGTTGTTGCTGCTCATTAGACCTTGAAGAGAACTGAGAGGAAAGGGACGCAAGCAAGCAAAAGGTGTAATTCAGGTGAACAAGATGACATAAAATTGTAGCCAATTTTCTAAAAGCTATTGGTCTGTCTCCTCTTATTATGGTTAAGATTGGTCTTTTGTAGTGCAGTCAGTTCCTGAACAGTAAACTTATAACTGCTGTCATATTTCATTATGAATGCTTGCAGTGAAGTGTGGACAATGGAGGCTGTAAAAGACTTCTGCAACTTAATGCAGAATTTCTCCCTCCTTTTTCCCAGTGCTGCGTTTGAAGTGTTGAAATTCCTTCTGGATAATGTCTAACCTTATTTATTATCTAGTCTGGGCAAAAGATACCAGAATATTCATCTCATAACTTTATGCAATTTTCCTTCCTGTATTACATAAAAAGGAACATTCATAGTAGTTATTTCTTTTCTCCATCCTATAGGAAAGTTAATAAGAAAATAAAAGCCTAAACTGTCTCCAGTCCTGAATCCTGTCTCCAGACAGGTACCAAAGGAAAAAAAATAACAACAAAAAACCAACCAAAACCAAAACAAGCAAAACAAAAAGAAACAAACAACATGAAACCAAAATAATTGACTGATACTTCTATAAAAGACATACTACCCTCCAGTAACATGCCATTCAAGGCCTTCCCACACACAATGTAGTATGTTTGTATTAAAGAGTAATCAACAGATCAAACGTTGTAATCAAACAGTTCAAAAAGTATTACTGCACTAATTTAGCCAGTCACAATTAGAGCATCTTATGGTAATGAAATCCACGGCTTAATTAAAATACAGATGAATTCTATGGACTTCCTATATTCACTGACTACTCTGATCCAGTTTTTTCATTCTGCAGGAGTGTACTAGCCTGTACAGAGAAATTATCCCCTTTACTCAGGCCTGGTGAGATCATACTGAGAAATTCTGTTTCCAGTTTTGTGTCCTATTCATATTTCAGACAACTTACTTCTACACAATAACAAGCATGGTCAAAAAAGTAGATGGAACTAAGGAAGAAAATTTTGTAGAGAATACAAGGCAGCTTCTCCTATTTACCACCAAAAGATGTATTAACCTTCCAACCAGAGAACAGGGCTGCCATTCAATAGAAGCAATTTGGAAAATTGTTTAAAGACATTTAATAGACCTGCAGAAGCAATGAGGAAGAACAAAACTGGTGTGAGCTATTTCTTTTTCCCCAGAGTGGAAAGCTTTCCTCCATCCATAGCATCAGACATTTATCTTGTCTTTTTCAGAGCTATGCAAAATGTATCCAAATCTCAGTATAATATTACAGAAACTGAAAGCTAAGTAATTACATTAAAAAGTTTAACACATATTTAATTACCAATATTTAAAAAAAAATCCTGAAAATTTACCAAGCTGATCATTTAGATAATAGAGATTCAAAAGAAATTGGAACCCTCAATAAGTCTCTTAGAAGCATTATGGAAAATAAAAAAATCAACATTATTCATTCCTTTCAAATTAAATTACTCTTCAATTCCAAGTCAATACAGAAAATAGAATATAGACAATTGGAGAATGTTTTTAATGCAACTAATTTTTAGATGTATTTTTAGAACACCACAACAAAAGTGATCTGTAGAAATCTTATTTATATGATATAAAGATATAAGATCATTTTGCTATCAAAATATGCTTTGGATGATTAAAACTGACACACTATTCTTGGTGGAATAGTTTCCCTACACAGAATGAAAGGTTACATCTTTTACAATCAGCCTAGACTGAAACAGCAAGGACAGGACTTCTTCAAATCCATCAGTAACCAAAGGAAAACTAAGGGTAATGTGGGCCTCTTACTGGATTGAGGGGGACCCTGGTAACAGGACATGGAGAAGGAGGAAATACTGAAGGCCTTCTTTGCATGGGCCTTCACCACCAAGATCAGCCCTCAGGAACCTCTGATCCAGCAGAACAGGGTTAAGGAATGTCAGAAGGAAGATTTTCTCTTGGTCAAGGAGGATTGGGTCAGACAACACCCACGCAAACTTGACATCCACAAAGACATGGGCCCCGAGGAATGCACCCATGAGTGCCAAGGAAGCTGGCAGACACCATGGCTACACAGCTCACAATTATCTTTGAAAGGTCATGGAGATGAGGAGAGGTGCCTAAGGACTGGAAGAAAACAAATGTCACCCCAGTCTTCCAAGAGGGCAAGAAAGAGAACCCAGGAAACTACTGACCAGTCAGGCCCACCTGAATCACTGCAAAGGCAACAGAGCACCTCATTTTGGAGGCCATCTCTGTCCACATGGAGGACAAGGAAGCGATCAGGAGTAGTCAGCACAGATTTACTAGAGGTAAGTCATGTTTGACCAACCTGATTGCCTTCTATGATGAAACAACTGCCTGATGGGTGAGGGGAGAGCAGCAGATATTGTCTACCTCAGCTTCTCAACTTTTTGCTGTTTCAAGAGCAACAGAAAGTAACACTCCAAGAAGAAACATCAGCACAGGTGTTGATATCAGTGTAACTCTAACCACATGGGACTGTCACCAAAAGATTTGAGTGAGCCATGTCATAATCAATAATCAGTAAGTACTGCTCCCTCAACAAGTTTTCTCGTGCACGTTTTTCTGTATGGCAAAGTCACAAATGCAAGCACTAAGAATCAAGTAAGATTAAGTCATCCTTTGTGATTAAGAGCTCTGAGTGGCTGTTATGACACAAGGTGAGAGAGGTAAGGGACAAAGTGGTCAGTTTAGCAGCAGGAAAATAATCTCCAATAAAAACATACAATAAATAGCCAGAGAGCACAGAAAAAATATGAAGCAGCAGTGAAAACTTCTTGCACATTAGGAAACTGCCCAATCCTCAACACATTGTTGCTACTTGTGAATTCTTGCAGCAGCTCTGCTGGAAGCTATGTGACCCCGCAGTGGTAGCAAAGGTCCCCTTTCTAGTTAAAGCAACAGTGCAACTGCTGTGGAAAGGCTGTACATTGATCCCAACAATAAAACTGCACAGTCTCTGGATCAGGAGTTTCCAGTGTACCACCTTCAGACAAATGAGTATTTGGGCTCAGCTCACACTGTCCATGTGGATCCTATAACATATATAGCATTATATAGTTTATATAATGTTATATATATGTAGAGTGAAAATGTTTTAATAACTTCCTAAATAAACGTATTTATGTTTATTTAGGCTATAACAACGAGCAAGATGAGAAAATGTAAAATAAAGGTCAGTCTTCACCCGCTGTCTTTTCCGGAAATAAAAGCAGAAAAACAAACTTGCCATGGAACAGCAGAAAACCACCAAAGAGGAGTTAACTATACTGTTTCAGAAGTCTTTCCTCTGCAGGAAGATTTCTGGGTTTTCTTTTCTATTAACTCAGCATTTCAGCAGAAGAAGCTAGACCCTAAGCAGGATTATTACTCAACTTGAAGTAAACCCAAACTAGGTGACTCACCTTCATGTGAAATCACCAGTATCATGCTATTCAGATTATCAAAGGCAAGAAATCTAACTTGTAAGGACAACACCCAAAGTCAAGCAGCAGAACTACAAACTTTGTAAGACCTGATTTAAAGCATGCAACCCCATCACTTCACGTGGCCCAGCAGCAGTACTAAGTTTTACAGGCCTTTTTACTATCTTATGATTATATCAGCATAACAGTCCATGTCCACAACCACAAACAATAAGTATCCTTTGTGGTATTATTCTTTGGTCTGTACAGAGGTTTTGCAGCCAACTTACTTTTCTTTCTTTTCCTGTTTGTGTACTTCCCTTGCAAGCTGTGCTGCTTTTCTGCTGTATGGATGGATAACTTTTTTCTCTTGCTTCCCTCCTTGAGGTTTTCGTAACTTTGGCTGAAAAGAAATCAAAGATACTATGCACTAATAAGGCTGAGTAAAACATGAAAGAGAAGACAGAAGTAGACACCATGGGAAAGACTTAAAAGGTCATGCATTGATATCTCAGACAGCCCTTAACTTCCAGTACCATGCTATCAATTTCACCCATTTCAGTACCAAAATTACTTGAAGTCTGCACATGCTGTAACAAACCAGACTGCAGGAAATGCTGGAAGAAATCTTATATAGTGACTACTATCAAAATAGCTACTTTGTACAACTCTGCAGTTAGGAAACTAATATTACTCCTCCGCACGTTTGCAGTAAATGTCCCCATTCAAGCTTCTACCAGATTGTTGCATCTGGGTTTCTGTCAAGGGCCACATGTAACTTGTACAACTGAACAAAAGGGATTGTCCTGTTCCTCCCAAGATATCATTGGAATGCCTCACAGCAGGGAGCAGCTCGAGGCTTTCCTTCTCTACCCCTTCACACCGCACAGAGAGGGAATAGTACTCACACATTCCAAAAGTTCGATAATACTACTCTAAGTTATGCTACTTTCTGGTAAAAAAGTGTTTGAACAGAACTGAAAGGCTTTAAGAAATAATATGCTATTTAACTGCATGCAAAACCAACACCTTAAAGCAAGGGGGCTTTCCTGCATCACAATAAACGGCCATCGACAAACGGAGACTTTAGTACATCCAATTCTGTGTGGTAACATCAGTGCTTAGAGCGGCGAGAAAAAGATGATGCCCAAGACAAAACTACTGTGAAGACCTCGGCAAATCTGAGGTGGCGGCGCCTCCCCCCGCC